>JAGFPH010019001.1:2835-15724 GCA_018207615.1 Philaenus spumarius
TCGGCCGTGGACGGGATTAGAACCCACGATCGGGGATTTACTTCAGCGACGACCAGCGCCTTAGACCGCTCGGCCAACGATTGAACTTGTGTAAGAGAGATATAATAACAGTAATTAGCCACTGGCTTTTAGTCCAAGGGAGAGTTACTTACAAAGAAACATACATACAAGTGAAGCTAATATAAGCGTGTTAAAAATAGTTACTTCCGGTCGAAAAACGTGCTTCCGATTGTTGGTTTTTTTGGCTAACGAACTCGTCTGAACGACGTAACCAACCTAGCTGTGTACTAAATTTGGTAGGTACACGTAGGGCCTATATATATGATTTTTAATGACACTCACAAATGTGTTCTGGGGACCATGATCGGTGCTCATTTGCTACTCCCGACCTTGGGTCTTACTATAAGGGCCACTGCAATAGCTCATTTTTCCTATGGAAATTCGCTAAAAATACGGTGAATGAATCTTGAAAATCACGGCGTAGATATCACGGCGTAGTTAACGCAGCGTGGTCTTACAAACCGAGGCTTAAGGGGAGCATACCCTGTCCGCCATAACGAATCTGATTCCCATAAGAGCATGCTACAGAATAAGTAATTTTATCCGTTAATTCGTAGAATAAATTTAAAAATTTGGTTTCATTTTGAAGTACTGTCATATGCGGGTGTTGATTAAACATTTCCAAAAACCGTTTTATTGTTTTCATAAACGTATTATATAAATAGTAAACTTTACTAATTTTTTACTCAGTTTCAAAAAGTTATATTGCAAAAAACCCTTAGCAATCAACACCCACAATCTATTTTACTTTAAGGAAATACAAAAAAAACAGCTTTCGTTTTTGACGATAATAACACAAAAATGTGCTTAAAAGTGAAGGTATGGTTAGGTAGCCAACTTCGCTGTTTTGACTTTAGGGAGACGAGCGTTAAGTTTTGTTTCAAGTTAAATAAGAGTGCCAAAGAAGCTCGCGAAATGTTAAATCAGTGTATGGCGATTATTTAGCCTCTCTAAAGTCGGTTTACAAGTGGTGTTTAGGATTCATCAAAACAAACAACTATCTAGAAACCAGTAAATCCCCGTGAAAAATCACAGGCGGATTAATTAGATAATCAGAAATACATCATTTATTTATGTAAAATACTATTTAAAAACAACTCACTTTATCTAGGCCTACCTAACTATGCAGACGGCGATTTTTAACTCGGGAAATGTGTACAATTATAAGGACTATAAAACTGTAGGAATATTTGTTAAGATTTTGTGTTTATGTATGTTATTATATATATTTAAAGAAAGATAAAACTATTATATTTTAATTGCCTTTTATTTCATATTGATAGATCAAATGATTTAGAAGTTATTAATAGTATAGGCTATATTACTGATTGAAGTTGTAAACATAACCCCAAAGTATAATCTACGCTAGGTTTGGTTTGCGTATTACAGATGATGGGTGAAATCAGCTGTTTATTCTTTAGATGTTACTCCATTTACGCTCGTACGTACACTCGCTTTTATAGGAGTTGATAATCATCTAAACTTTATTAAAAACCTTGTTTCTTTAATTGTTATTGTTTTGTTATTTTTCTTCTTCTCCTCTTTTTTCCTCTTAACTGGGTTTTCTCTATTTATCTATACTAATATTATAAAGAGGTAAAGTTTGTTTGTTTGTTTGTTTGTTTGTTTGTATGTAGGGGGTAATCTCTGGGGCTACTGATCCGATTGAAAAAATAGTATTACTAATAAAAAGCTACGCTATCCCTGAGTAACATAGGCTATAATTCATTTCGGTAAAAACCTTTTTTTATTTTAATATTTGTAAATTTAGTCGGAAAAAATCTTAGGTTAGGCCTGGAATGATAAACCAACACAGTCATGTATTTACATTTATTACCATAGCAACCAATTGAATAAAATAACAGATAATATAGATGTTTGCTTCAATATTTCAATTAACAGCTGATTTCATAATTTGAAGCAATTATTTTTGTTTTTCTAGCTTTTAGGTTAGGGGTTTAAAGTGTAGACCTGAGCTTTGCTGGTTCTTTTACCTATTATTAACTGCTGATATAAAATATAAGAAATAATTTGGTTTGAACATTTAACATTATTTACCATCTTAGTTTTGAGGTTATTATTAATACTACAACTTTATTATAAATAAAACAAAACGTATGTTTTTAGAAGGTTCCATTGGGGGTTGGCGTGCGAAGCTTTCATTGCAGTGTCAAATATTAAGTTGGAATTGAAAGTTGACACTGCAATGAAAGTACCAAATGATTTTATATAGGAGTGGGGATTATCATCGATGTTTGGAGGGGATCTTGACCTTAGTTCTGACTCCGCATCTGTGATGACCACATGGAACGGGTGTTCCAATTTGTGTTAAATGTGTACGTTGTTTTTGTGTTTTTGTATTTGTGCTGTTATATGTCTGACAATTTTTTAATGTTAATGACGACCTCTTAGGAGTGATAATTTCACCTGATGATGGATGAGTGATATCATCTGAAACCGCGGTAGTGTGTTTTTTCACATAAGTGGATCACTTGACGGACATAAAAGGTAATATTTTATTATTAATTTATTATATATCAGTGATTCGGGACCTTTCCACAATAAAACCTACAGTTACTCTTTTGAATATCTGTTTATACTTTTTTGATTACAATTTATTTATTACTTAGTGAATAAAATAGAAGACTCTTTAACCTCAAAGGAAGAAATCTTAGCATTAAAACCAAGAGCTTATGTAAATTATCCAACTGCAACTAATGATTAAGGTATTTACTTAAAAAAAAGATACAGTCCACTATATTAACTCTAATCTGTAACCAAAGGAAACAAGTGGTATGGGAGATTTGAAAGCGGAAATGAGTTGAATGACGAGGAAAGTGGTCGGTACGTCCTTCGACCACAAAACAGATGAAAAAGCGCAAAAAGTGTCCAAACTTGTTCGTTCAAAAAAGCGATGACTATTGTACCGAAGTACTTAACGTCTCGTATCCATATAAAGCATTTTAACTGATAACTTGCAATTGAAATGAGTGAGTGCACAATTTGTTCCTAAACTTTTAACTGATAAACAGAAAAAAATCTTGTCTCAGTTAGCACGGAACAGAAGGGTCGTCCTCATGCTGATCCGGACTTCATGGCCAAAATTGTAACTGGAGATGAAAGTGGGGTCTATGAATATGACCCTGTGACAAAATTTTAAAGTTCACAATAGGAAACCGGTTACTACCCTCGCCCTAAAAAGACACTTATGTACAAGCGAAGATCAAGGTCTTGCTCATAGTTTTTGTTTACAGCGAGGGCATGGTGCGATTAGTGTTCTTTCCAAGTTGAAGAACTGCAACTCCAAATTTACAAGGGTGGACTGAAACATTTGTGAAACGATGTGCCGAGAAAGAGACCAGCAAATGGGCCAATGGCTTCCTTTTTCATCACGAAAACGCCCCGTGTCACAAGTCACTTTTGATCGCGAATTTTTGGCCGGAAAAGTTTTCCGTCTGCCCACATCCGCTACAGATTTAGCATAATGCGACTTCTGGCTCTTCCCCAGAATAAAAGTGCTAATCGGAAAACGTTTCGACACCATCCACTACATTGAGATGGCCACGACTCAACAGCGGAAAGACTTTCCGAAAGAAGCCTCCCAGAAATGCTTCAAGCCATGGATACAACGTCCCCAGTCCCTGCAGTTCCAGATAGAAACATTTTTCATGGATGTTGAGGGCTACAACACCATACAAGCTCCATGAAGCTGCGGTGTGGATTGAGGTGTTATATCGGCACGAAGGACAAATCACGCTTACAGAGTGTAAAATATGTTGTGATAAACCTCGTTATAATTCAAATGGATTGCCTCTGCAATATAAAACATCTGCAATTCCTATTATAAAAATGTATTTTTCTGGTGTTTAAGGGGGTTTAAGAATGTTGCTCTCTTTTGAAAGGAGGGTGAAAAGGGGGAAACTTAAATATTTTAAATATAGCAACCCTTATATTGTGGCACATAATTTTAAAGTCCTATCAAAAACATGTATTTCTGTGGTAATAGAAAATCAGCTGACGTACTCATTCACTACGCTTAAAAAATGTTATTTTGTAAGTTATTTTTATAACTATAGTATGTAAAAGACGTTAAATGATATGCAAAATAATTTTAGGGACAGTTATTCGCCGTCAGGGGGAAACTTAGAAAACCTATTTACAAAATCCCAAAACACCCACCCCCTCATACCAACCCTAACTCAAAAATTTGTAATTTTTATGTTTTTACCACAGGCATTTATGGTTTTTAATACCCTTTTCACTCGAGTGTCGGGGCAGCCCCGCACCCTACTAATCCGCACGAACTCCTGTGTCGTGCGAGCCCCGAACTCGCTATGACAACGTTCTTTGGTTGCATTTGAACGGACGTAGTTACTTTGATGACCGCTATTGTTGAAGTTTGAGATGTACTATCTTTGGAATTTTTTTATAACCATTTGAGTTCACTTAGAAAATGAAATGTTTGCCGTCTTTGGCCGCTCTGTAAACAGCTGTCTGCTCTCGCCGTTGTTTGGTTCCTACTTACTACGCAGTGTTTTAGTGAGCTTACGCGTTGTTTAGTTTTGTTGCACTAGGTTATCGTGTGTAATTTCACAGTTTATTTTTTAATATTTTTCTTTTGATTGTTGTGAAATAAAACGAACGAAGAAGACGGCAGTTTGTTAAAAAATGACGGGAGTGACGATGGAACTTTTGTTTCGAACCTGAGTGATTCCAATATTACCAACAAGTTTTAGAAAAAGCTTTTCTTACTAGTTTTACCTATATAATGCTGTTGCTAAGCAATAAAATAAATAGTTGAGGTAATTTTCTACAAATGTGATTCATAAAAAATATTTTTTTTACAAAAAAACTTGTTTTTCAATTATAATTTTTTTATAATGCATTATTGTGTTTAAAACATTTGTAAACCACTTAATTTTGTTTGTAAGGATATAGACAACAAAAAACAAGCAACAAATATAGGTCTTCCCACTGAAAATTTGTCCAAAATTCTTGTTTGTTTCCCCGAATTTTTGTTACGAATTTCATTTTTTTTTATAAATCAAATTTTAAAAATATACTTAAAAATAAAAATATACGTTTTATTTCATACCAATCAATACTTTAGTCATAGAAGAAACTACAAATACAAAATAAGCCTTTTAGAACTCACAGAAATACTTTTTTCGAGTAAACAAAGTAAAGTGCAATATTCGCTCAAAATTGAATGGAGCTGATAAAAACTCTAGGTTCCCAGTAATTGGAGTGGAAAGGGTTAAAGGGATTTCCAATGGTATGCCACAAGATAGAGGTTGCTATTAAAAATTAAAGTTGCCCCCTTTATCCCTCCTTTCACAAGGGGGGCAACATTTTTAACCCTCCATAAACATTAGAAAATTTGTTATCACAGGTGTGGTAGAGGTTTTACGTTAATATAGCAATCCATTTAAATTACATCGATGTGGATCATGACTTAATTTACACTCTGTACATATTAATACATTTATGTTTCTTACCGTCATCGTTATCCAGTTCTTAGTTTAAGAAACGAGTTACAGCTGTTTCACGATTGATCGCATTTTCAAACCACTGCACACGAAACACATTAAAATACAAAGCACACACAGTTCACACACGATAATTCTACGTCCATTGGGACGTCGTCAAAAATAAAACGGCACACAAAAATACACACAACGTCCGACATATTTACAACTTGTTAAATAAAGATGATGGTAAGAAACATAAATTTATTAATTTGAATTACGTTATCCGTAGCTAAATAACTTTAAAATTTCTGTAGATATATAGACTAGGGGAAACCCGTGCGTGCTCCGCACGCCAACCCCGTTGGAACCTTCTATTCACATAATCATGTTATGTTTCTTCATAATAAAGGTGTAGGATTAATAATAACCCCGAAGCTAAGGTGGTAAATAATGTTAAATGTTCAAATCAAATTATTTCGTATATTTTCTATAACAGCAGTTATAATAAAGGTTAAAACAACCAGCAAGCCTCAGGTCTACACTTTAATAAAAACCTAAGCTAAAAGTTAGAAATAACAAATCATTGCTTCAAAGTTTGAAATTAGGTGTTCATGGAAATATTAGAACAAACAGCTGTTCTAACTGTTATTTTATTCAATTGGTTGTTATGGTAATGAATGTAAATACATTCAAGAAATATGCTTTGGTTCGCCAGTCTAGGTCTAACCTAAAAATTTTATCAGATTAAATTTACAAATATTGAAATAAAAATGATTTTATCGAAATGTATTATAGCCTATGTTACTCAGGGATAGTGTAGCTTTTCATTAGTCAAATTATTTTTTCAATCGGTTCAGTAGTTCCAGAGATTACCCCCTACATACAAACAAACAAACAAATTTTACCTCTTTATAGTATTAGTATAGATAAGTAGAACGCTTTGTGTTTAAAAACATATAATACAGAGACAAGGTAAACTGTATTAAACATCCCTCTTTAAAGGTTAAGTCAATACCAACAGACATTTCCTTTATTTCAGTGTCTGTGTTTGCTTGTAAAACAACAAAGCCTCAACATCGATTCTGTTTGTAAACTAATTACCCTAAACTCAGAACACGTTGAATGCAATTAAGTACAGTTCAAACCTTGATTCCATACCTTAATGAAGGCGTTTCAAACCAAAACCAACATGCAGTCATTTACATAAGTTTAAACTTCTAGAACAATTTTACATATAAATGATCTATCAAGGAATGTGATGGGTTTCCGTTCCACTAAGCCCCTCTGCAGAATTATAACGTACAGTATATACTTTGAATACCCGTTCTTTAAAATAACACAACAACCCGTACATGAGTAACAATATAATACATAACAGCTGATTTCACCCATCATATGTTATATAATACTTAAACAAAGAATAGCGTAGATTATTCTTTGGGGCTATGTTTTCAAGTTCAATCAATAGACTAATATAATGTCCTGTGAAGTTGATTTTTACTTTCCTTACCCTATACTAGGTAAGGTAAGTATTGCGATCGACCCAAAAATTCGATGTCGAGTTTCCATAATATCTTTACGTTTCAAGGCCCCCTGAGTCCAAAAAATGCATTTTTGGCAATTGGTCTGTCTGTGTGTCTGTGTGTCTGTGTGTCTGTGTGTGTGTGTGTCCGGAGTGCACAGGACAAACGGCTGGACGGATCGAACTGAAATTTACAGGATATCTTCAAACACGTAAACAATTAAACCCATGTAAATTTGAAGCAAATCGGAGGTGGTGTCTTACCGTGGGACCAGTTTTTAGCACATTTTTGGTATTTACTCCAAAACCCCTCTAACGATTTTGATTAAACTTTGCTAACATACTCTACTCAGACCCCCTTAACACGCTATGTACGCTATATACCCTTAAAAATTCGTTGAAAAAAGTTATTACAAAAACGCAAGTTATTTTGTTTGTATCTCCGAAATGGCTGGTCCTATCGACTTGAAAATGGTCTCATTCGATTCAGCGTCCAAAAGAATGTCAAAAAAGATACCCCACTCAACTTTTTCCATTTTTTTCAAAAATTGACCCCAAAAACGCCCTTTTTGGGGGCAAAAATGACTTTTTTTAAACTAGCCGTGTTTGGTATCGACCTAGACATTTTTGGGGGTGAGAAATCGATTGAGACCAAAATCAGGTCCGTGGGATTAACCGTTTTGAAGTTAGTACCGCTTTCTTCGAAACGGATACTCCTATTAACTCGAAAATGGTATCATCAATCTCTCGCTCGAAAAATTTGGTAATTGATACAGCATCTATTTTGGTAAGGAAAGTTGTGTGATGTGCACACCAGATGTTTTAAATGCGAGTTATAGATCTATTGTAGGCTATACAACATTATAAGATTTGCTTTAAGTTATAAAATGAATATAAATACAACCTTTTATCTATACTAATATTATAAAGAGGTAAAGTTTGTTTGTTTGTTTGTTTGTTTGTATGTAGGGGGTAATCACTGGCGCTACTGAACCAATTGAAAAAATAGTATTACTAATAAAAAGCTACACTATCCCTGAGTAACATAGGCTATAATTCATTTCGGTAAAAACCTTTTTTTATTTTAATATTTGTAAATTTAGTCGGAAAAAATCTTAGGTTAGGCCTGTAATGATAAACCAACACATGTATTTACATTTATTACCATAGCAACCAATTGAATAAAATAACAGATAATATATAAATGTTTGCTTCAATATTTCCATTAACAGCTGATTTCAAAATTTGAAGCAATTATTTTTGTATTTCTAGCTTTTAGGTTAGGGTTTTAAAGTGTAGACCTGAGCTTTGCTAGTTCTTTTAACTATTATTATAACTGCTGTTATAAAATGCAAGAAATAATTTGGTTTGAACATTATTTTGACATTATATACTTATCTTAGTTTTGAGGTTATTATTAATACTACAACTTTATTATAAATAAAACATAACGTACGTTTTTAGTAGGTTCCATTGGGGGTTGACGTGCGAAGCACGCAGGGGTCTCCTCTAGTCATTTATATATTAATTTATACAAGTTTAAAGCAGAGAGACCCAATTGGAATGTTATGTTTTCTTTATAATGAAGGTGTAAGATTTATAATGACCCCAAACCTAAGGTGATATGTAATGTTAAATCTTCAAATCAACTTATTTCGTATATTTTATAACAGCAGTTATAATAAAGGTTAGAAGAACCAGCAAGGCTCAGGTCTAAACTTTAGTAAACACCTAACCTTAAAGTTAGAAATACAAATAATTGCTTCAAAGTTTGAAATCAGCTTTTAATGGAAATATTGGAGCAAACTCCTGTTTTATCTGTTATTGCATTCAATTGGTTGCCATGGTAATAAATGTAAATACGTGTGTTTTTATCAGTTTAGACCTAACCTATGATATTTTTCCGTCTAAATTTACAAATATTGAAATATAAAATGTTTTAATCAAAATGAATTATAGCCTGTTTTACTCAGGGATAGTTTAGCTTTTTATTAGTAAAACTTTCAGTAGTTCCAGAGATTACCACCTACATACAAACAAATTTTACCTCTTTATAATATTGGTATAGATAAAAGGTTGTATTTATATTCATTTTGTAACCTCAAGGAAAATCTTACAACGTACTAGCTAGTTCGATCCGGCTTTGCACGGATAGACAAATCAAAGTTAAATGTATATTAACAAAAAATATATTATAAAATTATATTACACTATGTATTTCTTATGGGGATTTTTAGTAACTTCGACCCCCCCCCAAACCTCCCCTAAAATTTCAAGAGCACCTATCTCCCTAGAGGAAGCTACATACCAAATTTCGTTCCAATTCGTTCAGTGGTTTTGGAGAAATCGTGATTTAGTAATTTTTACCCCCCAAACCCCCTTAGATTTTGAATTTTTTGAAAACCTTTCTTATTTGCGCACCTATGGCCCTAGAGGAAGCTACATACCAAATTTAGTTCCAATCCGTTCAGTAGTTTTTGAGAAATCGTGATCAGTGTGTCAGTGGATTTGGCTTATATATATATATATATATATAGAATATTATAGAATATAAGGTATTATAGCATATAACGGTTTATAGCATATGATCTATAACGCATAATTAAAAAAAATGAACTTCATAAGACATCATATTATTGATTGAAGTTGTAAACATATTCCAAGGTATAATCTACGTTTGGTTTCGTTTAAGTGTAACAGATAATGGATGAAATTAGCTGTTATATTGTTACTCACGTTCTCTATATGCATTCTGCTACGTACATTCGCTTTTGTAAGAGATGATTCAGTACTGCTTATTTTGGCACAATGTTTCATCATTAGCTGTTATTCTTGCAACTGAAAATTTGTTTCTCACGACGCAATACTAACTAATAACAATATTTTATCGTTTCTCACCGTCTCACATAACTCCCTTAATATATAAAACACTCCATTCCAGAACCCACCCTAAAGTTATTGCAGAACATTTTTCACACCTTGGAGCTGTTATACACTCTTAATGGCTCTACTTTTACCTACTGTAAATCAAGACAAAATTACACTTTTATTCCGACCGTTTATTTCACTTCTACACGTACAGCATCTTTTAGTATCTCCGCACTGTATAACTTTACAATTTAGAAAAGTAACTTCTAATGCGCATGCTCAGCACTGAGATGAATGATTCTTTTATTCTTAACAACTACTTTTGCTGCTTGTTTAATTTGAAAAACTATGAAGCGTCTTTAATAATTAGCGAGTTTCCATTGGGAAGATTGACTCTTAAAGCCTCGGCTACGATACAAGCGGTGAGCGGTGAGCGGTGGGCGGCGGGCGGCAGTAGCAGGTGCAAGCGGCGCACGAAAATTATCTAACTGATAGAGTTTCCTTGTTAAACACGGTTGGCTGGCTACGATACAAGCGGCGGATATGCGTTGGCTAACGCTCGCCGCTCAGGATCAAATCAGTTAGATAATTTTTCGACTGCCGCCCGACGCTCATGGGTTTTTTTACTTTCAACAAACATATGATATTGGTTAAAAAGGCAAAATTAAGTATTTTTGATACGTATACGTTCATGGCATACTAACGACCACTTATATACAAAATTTCAAGAAAATCCGACTGTAAACAAAAAAGATGCTAATTTTTGTGAGTATAGCCTACTTTCGGAATTTTGTATTCCGTTCAAGGATTTATTTATTTTTTAAACACCATGAATTATGGAATAAACAACACCAATGGATTAAAACTTTCTGTTATGGGACTACTTGCCATTTTATTTTCACAGGAAGCATATATTTTAAAATTACTGCCTCCCCGGGTTTAGTCCAAATTTCAAGAAAATCCGACGGTAAACAAAAAAGATTCTAAATTGTGCGGTAATAATTTTGGAATTTGGCATTCTGTTATTTATTTTTTAAACCTCATAAAGGATTTAAACTTTCTGTTGTGGGACTGTTTAACATTGTTATTTACAATGGAAGTATATATTTTTAAAATACTCTCTACCAGGGTTACACCTGAATTTCTGGACAAAAGTAAATATCACTTAAGTCTACGGTTAAAGATATAGTACAGTAGTCCTATATTGTGATTTTCCTATAAATACTGGTCTCCACTAAGTATTTCCGTCAACACTAGTTCCTCGTGTGACGTCATCTCGTTGACTGTGGGAATGTTGCCGCTTGTATCGTAGCCACGTCCGCCGCTCAGTCAATTTGCTAGTAACGCTCGCCGCCCACCGCCCGCCGCTCACCGCTCGTATCGTAGCCGAGGCTTTAGGTGAGTCACATGTGGCGAGTCACATAAGAGGGGTGAGTTAAATCTATACATAGGTAATGTAAGACAGAGATCAAAATAAACATGACCATCCCCAATAATTTTAGTTGCGGGATGCTTAATTTCACCATTTATAAATTTTAAATAAATAAGCAATAATCAACATTTGAAACAAATTTTGATATTGCCAATTGAAGGAAACAATATAATATGTAACACCAGATTTCACTTTTAACACAGTAAGCCTTTAGTTTTTTTTTTACTTAAACTAAAAAAAACTGTTGTGAGGAATAGTTACGTAGAATCAATCATTTTAGCCACGGATCGATTTATATTAATTATATGTGATTTTTTTACTCACGTTAGTGAGCCTTGTTAGTTTTTTTTATCTAAAAAACCATTGCAATTTCGGACCTAACTGTCCGTCATCAGGTTATATAAAAATAGTATGAACACAAAACAACTATAAACAACACATATTCACTCCGTTTGGAGATGGTTAAAGTTCAATGCTCAATGTTGTGTCGCGAACATTGACGTGCACGTAGTTTGGTGAGTTAGCATTGACTGACACTGGGTTAAACAGTGCCGTAGGTGCCCCCTCCCCGTCTCGTGATTATCGTATAGTGACAGTGCACATGGAACTTTAACTATCTCCAAGCGGAGTGAATATGTGTTGTTTATATGCTGTTTTGTGTTCATAATATTTTTATATAACCTGATTATGGACAGATAGGTCCGAAGTTGCAATTGTCTTTAGAAAAACCAACAAGGATCACTGACGCGAGTAAAAAAATCACTTATAATTAATATTAGAATAGTTACATAAATCCAAATTTACCACTTTGGTTGCAATGGCAATACATCTAAATTATTTCAAGAAACTTACGATGATTCAGAATAGGCCTGATCTAAAATTGTATGCACGGTTGGTATTCCTGTATAGTGTGAAATTATACATTAGTGTGACTAAATAACGACAAACGTAGCTAGAGTCGAACCTACGAAAGTCTGTAGCCTACCGTTGTTAGTAGGACAAAATACCGAACATACCACGGACAATCTATGAGTCCTGTACGACAACTAGTGGTATCAGATTATACCAAGGCTATACCCACAGATGGATGCACCTTATACATTCAATCTACCAAACACAATGTTGTTAAACTTGAATATCTATCAAGCGGGATTCACAGTGTACAAGATCAGCCCTAGAGTAATCCTATAATCGTGTGTGTAGCTTTAGATACAAGCTTTATTTACGGTAAGAGGGCGAGTCTAGTAACGTTGAACGACCACAATGTAATCGGACAGGTTTAATAAAACAAGTACCTCTTGATTCAACCTTACCTCATGCACATTATAAATGATTTAAGCAATGCCACGCAATCTAAACATTAAACAAATACATGGTCAATAATTCCACTACGCAGCGGACGTGAGTTGAGCAAATTTCCAAAATTGAGGCCTATGTTTTAGGGTTTCAACCAACAGTTTGCGAAATAGGTCTGTTCACGACGGTGCTGAATAACTGTAAAATGCTTCGCACGCCTTTCCGCATATTGGGAGTACC
>JAGFPH010019002.1:0-15724 GCA_018207615.1 Philaenus spumarius
AATAATGAAAAAATAAAATAAATGTTTACGTCTATTTAACCATTGTATTACCTATAATTAGACCAGCTATACAAATAAAAGTCCAAACAATAGGCCTTTACTGCAGATTGACCGCTGATATGCCAACGATCTGATCCGGCCCGCGAGGACTCGTACGCTCTGCGCCGCGCCATCTCCCTTTGCCAGGCCGATTAAGTCAACTGTCTGCACTTAACATTTATGAAACTTATATCAATATAAAGATTGCAAAATACCCTAAAAGTTTTATTTGAGCCATTTTTTCATAACTTGACTCATATTAATAAAAAATAGCAAAACATGTAATTATTGTAATAGAAAATTTAAATTTTTAACATTAAATTTAAAAATACACGGTAAATAATTGTTTTATAGCTTAAACGCAATGAACATTTTTGATAGAGAATATTATAAGGATTACAATAACGAAATAAAAATGACTATATCGCTTTTTATCTCTTAGATATTGACAAAATAAAAAAGTCTTTCAAAAGTGAACTTTAAGGGGGGTAGGGGGGGGGGAAGCAAGAGTGGGAAGGGTGGGGACTTTTGTGTAAATACTCCTCTTATATTATTGTAACATCTGACACAATTTCAGCTTTTCACTAATTACTTCCAACTAAGGCCTATTTGTTCCCTTTATTGACTGGGCTACAATGACACTTGACTGGGAGTGTAATTATTACTTGTCTTATATCTAAGCATGGAATTGTTAAATGTATTAAATATTTTATTTTGTCAACTAGGAGTTTTTGATAGTATGTGTGTAACCAATTTAAACAATCTGAGGTATCAAAATGTAAGATATAGCATATTGCAATTAATCCATAAATATTCTTCCAATGTTCTCGCAATCTTGAAACCATTTATCTGTATTGTTAGGAATGATCGTAGGAACAGTCACAAGTTTTAGTGCAAGGTTGGATGTAATTACAAATTTGTTTTATTACTATATACGAAATAAATTTGTACAGTGTATAACACGGAATTCTGACTGTGTGTACGCTATTAAAAATAAAAAAAATGTACTGTTAAAAAAGGTAAAAGAATAATGTTAAGTAGATCCAAATTGTTGGAGATGCACTAGAACTAACACAAACATTATAACACAATGCAATAATTTTGTAACGTAACGGTTCCTTTGTCTCGCCTTCTCACTCTCTGCAGGTAAGACACCCACACTGATGATGTCCTAATTAACTATTATGTTAATTAATATTACAGTATTAACTAAACAAACTTAGTAATTTACTCCGGGAAGTAACATACACAGTAGATACCCCTCCACCTAAACAATAATCTAGTTGGTAACTTACAATTGGAAGGTCGGTATCATAAAAAAAGGAAATCTAAATTTCAGTTAGGAATTAACCATCAATGGTCCCTGTAATATCGGTTGTACTTTTCTGGTATTTTACGTTTTGACCGATTTTATGGGAAACAAGCGATCTATAAATTCGCGTAAAAAACAAAATGTGCAGAATACCATCCTACATTTATATTTTTAGAAAAAACTAAAAAAAATCATTCTCGTAGGAAAAATAAAAAAAAATAGTTATTTCCGGTCAAAAATGTGCTTCCGGTTGTTGGATTTTTTGGCTAACGAACTTGTTAAAGCGACGTTGACGACCAACATGTGTACCAAATTGGTCTTAAAATTCGGCCGCTAGAGTGCGAACACATATATACATGTATACATATATATATATATGATTTTTAATGACATCCCAAAGCTGGAACTATTTCTTCACTCAGCCCGACTTCTTCTCAACTGTACTCGAGATATCGGAACTTCGGGATCCACCTGTATGCCAGTGTATGTTAGGCAGGGGTCTTGCTGTTTTGTTGCTGGCCTGTCTCGAGTTGTGATTTCTTCATTGCATGCCGCTAACATTTCTTGTTTGTTTCAGCGAAGTTTTAGATCGATTCTTGCAGCCATTAGGGAGGTCCCTAGACGCTGCTACGCTCTCCCCAATGCCTGGGTCGGGGAGAGGGTAGGTTGGTTTAGTGGGTAGCTGTAGCTGGTCCATTGCACTTACGGACAGAGTCCCACAGTACCTTCTCAGGAGAGGTGAGGTCTGCGTAAATGCATTCCAACCTACCTAAAAAAAAAAAAAAAAAAGCGTATCACACATATTTGTTTGTTCTTTACAGTTTCGCATTTAGGCTTATAACAGACTTTAACAACCTTAAAAGAAATAGGTATTTGATGGAACAGGGAAATGCACAGCACCCCACGGAAATTAAATGTTGGACTGTGATTGTTGAATATGGTTATTACAATAAAATTTCTGTCAAAAAGAACGGTTAATCTTGAATACATGGTGTTTCAGAGCTCTTTATTAATAATTTAATTCCCAATGCAATTTTTAATGTCACAAAGTCTCTAGTACGTCACACATCCTCCAATTATTTTAAAATTTTTATATCAATAATTGATTGATAGTAAAGTGGGGTTTTCTGTAAGTAGCGAAAGTATGGAACTTTTTTTTTTTCAACCAATTTTTTCAAGTTGGTAATTCATATTACAAATATACACTTACTCTTTTTGTTAAAATTATTTTTTAAATGTGTTCCGTATTGTACCTAGTTCTACATGAGAAGTATTGAAAGTCAAATTTGTGGTAATCCACCAGTTTTCTTTTGAAATTTACTTTATTTGTTTGTCTAGTTTTTTGTATACCTCACTTATGGTTTTTTTCTTCAGAATACCCTTTTGCGTTAAATGTACTAAACTAGCAATCAAATACCAGTGATTTTACAGTTTATTTCCAAAAGTACCTTCACTCTAAATATGTTTCCTTTACTAAATAAAGGCTATAGCATAATTATACTAAATAATAAACTAACACATTTCTGGAAAATAATCTACCAAACTCAAAGTTGTTAATACCATATTTTTTAAACAAGGAATGAATGTTTACATTTGTATATATTATTTATTTTAGATAAAATAGGAAACAGTTTAATTGGGCTTTCTGGTTCCTTTAACTTTGTTGTAAAATAGTAGTTACCATCATCTTAGTTATGCCCAGTTAAAAGCTTCAACCTATATGGGATATTAAAATAACTTTACTAGTAACCAATGCAGTTATACCATTCACTGACCTGAAAAACATTGTACGACCTGTTTTACAGGTTTAATCTTCGTATATTGTAGACTGAACGAAGGGAGGATGAATTCAAAATGTAATCAAACTTTATCAGTTTAAAAGTATATTTTGTAACCAGCGTAGAGACTACATATTTGGACACATATACCTTGATTATTTAACAAATTAATTAAACAGAGTGCATCGTATTGTATAACAAATGGATACGGAGAGGGTGGGTGGTGGTGAATTTTTTAAAACTGATTTGTATGGTTTAGGAAGAAGGCGTTTCAGTACGCTCTTCCATTACTTTTAGACACTGGTTCTGGGATAAAGGTAATTCACAATATAATTATTCAAATGTTACAAACTCTCTAGGTTGTTACATAGCCGCCATTTTTTAATTTTTCACTTGTTAATTATTATCCCAAAATAGATCGATATGGTAAGTTCTGCAACAAATCCTTCTTCAAAAAGTGTATAGATGGAGGATATGTATAGGGGTTTTAGTGAGATTAGAAAATATATTATTGATATTTTTCTACAGAGGATTCACACAAGTGTATTACCAGGTATAGATTCTGTGGTGAAATTCACGCCTTTTTGTGAAATTAATTTAAAAAACATCTTTCTATGCTTTTGTAGTTCATTAAACTGAAAAAATAATGATATGACGCGGAATGATTTCAAGCAGTCTAAAAACTTCAAAGCTTTGAAATGTTCAATCGAACGTCAAATTAAGCGGAAGTTTTTGTTTGTGTTGTTCATTTAGGTGGAAGTAATTCACTACGCAATAATTAATTTGGGCACGCCTATATATAGGGTGTTGTTTATTTGAGTTGTGTTTGTAAATTGTATGAAGCGAAGAAAACTTTAGTATTATTTAAATAATTGTTATGGAAAGTCTAGTAGCCGAGAGGATAAAGACGCTAGACCAGTATGATTCAGTTGACGCCTCAAGCACAGTTGCGTATGTTCGAACCTATTTACTGGCAGTAAATTTATATGAGCTATACGCTGCTCCTGCGGCAATCTTAGTTCTATATATTAAAAAATAAAAAAGTCAAGCTCTTTGTTTATGCAAATGAAATATTATTATTTTTGTCACTCCCGTCCATTATATTCAATTATTCGTTGCGTATCTATCACACATTCAAATAAAACAACATTTATTTTCATTAGCTACAGTATAGCCCTTTTGTTTTGGGAGAGTGCTGTGTATTATGCTTCATAAATTTTTAAAGGTAAATAAATTCACTATTTATAAATTGTAAAAAAAATAATACTGCGGAAGTAATGTGAAATGTAAATATCAGTAACTTTAGACTTTTTACCACTAAATACTTTATTAAGTAAAGTAATTAGTGTTTCTGATTAGTATTTACTTATCAGTAGACGAAGAAACTTTTACATTACTTTCATTTTGCTATAAGCAAGTACTGATAAAAACAGCTGATTTTTAGCTAACCTATATCACGATTGGCTGTATAACTTCTTATCTGATTATTTTGTTCTGGTGTCGACAGTAATTCTGTACCCCAATATTTTTAGCAACAGTTATAATGTATTATTCCGTCAAACGGAGTTTTTCAAGTGCTTTTCAAAACATTTTTGAAACAATTCTTTTTAAAAAATGAACTGCAGAAACATAAAGTTTCTTTACCGAAATTATTGAAATGACAGAAAATCCCTTTTATTTTAGAAAAGGCAAACTAGTACGATGTCAACCCGAATAAATAAATGTTTGCCTACAGATATGATTTGGATGCAGTTTTCTGCATCGTGTTCAGAAAAATACCAGGAAAAAACCTGTCTACAATTAATCAGTTTCAGGAGAAAGCGGGAATGCTTCGCGGGTGCATAAAGTGCACCTAAAAGTGCATAATTTTTTGAAGTGCATATTTTTTTGAAACGTCTAAAACTAGATGAAAAGCCGCGAAAATCGGTATCGGAGATTTTTGGGGCGCCGATCTTATTTCTGACCATGCGAAATGCCTTCAGTGCACCGGGGGGCGATGGGGGACATTTGTGAAGTTGAGATAGAGACTTGAAAATTTTCTCCCGGGGGTTTTTGTGGGCGCTGATTTCATTTCTGACAATGCGAAATGAACCCGGTGCACCTCGCAAATATCGTATTCTATTTATGGTTTCAAAGTCTTGTCAAGGTTAAGTGGTATCAAACTTTTACAGAGGAAGCTACACATTTCTGCAAAGTACTTTAGTAGTAGTTTTTCAAGTTATTTAAATGTGAATACCTGCATCAGCAGATCCCCTAGGAAACATTTTATTATTTACTTGTTTTATTACTAGCTTTATCTTGGGATAGTTTATTTATAGTTTATACAGAATAAATATTAATTTAATTTGCATTCATAATAATATTTGAGTGAAAAGAAAAATTAAACTGTATTCAATATTGATTATAAAAAATATTATAGCTGTCTAAAGTCTACGAAAAATGTAAACAAATCTATCCTACAGAAAATACAACGAACAAATACAACGAAAGTATACGAAAAACAGAAAACGAATAATGAAACTGAGCAACAAACCCATACATCAAACAATACGTAAAAGCAAGATATGACGTTTGATGTGTATATGTACAGTCTCATCTGTCGCCTTAAATGATTTATTAATCATTTTTAATATTTACCAGTTTTATGATTGGTTATTTAATTTGTATTGGTAACCCCTAAAAGAATTATTTTTCCATTTGTTCTTTATTCATGAACAAATAAATCATTTTCTTTGAACTTTATTGTACATTTAAGTAGTTAATCAAAATATTTTTGAAATAATGATTATTATTGGGGTTCTCAAAAACCGTATCAGGTTTCATTATATGCAAACATGTAACAACTCTAAACTTGACATAACGTTTTGTATTGTTTGCCTATTTCAAAAGTGTTGTTTTTATACAAACAGTATTTTAAATAGTCTAACAATAATAGTTAAATAAAAACGAAAGTTTCAAGAAATTACGAAAAGAGTATCAACAAATCATGATTACTTTGAAAAAGTTGGAATAACTTGAAAACTACTGCACCGATTTGAAAAATGTATGGAACCAAATACGAAGTTGACATCATCTCTCAATTTTATCATCAGGTATTTTTTTAAATTTCATCTTCAGTTGTTACTAACCATTTAAAAACATTATCAAACCAATTGGGGGTTTTACACAAATACAGCACAAAAATGGTTAGAAAACTAATGAATCGAGTTCAAACAGAATTTGAATTTAAATAGAATGTACACTGTCAAACTACTTTCCAATTGAAAAACATGCTTTGTCACTAAAAGATGTAAGTAATGATGAATGTTTTAAAATAGTAAAACATTTAACAACTCAAACTTCGAAAAGATTTCGGACCCAAGTACAATTAACATCATCCAACCACTTTAACACCGAATAAAATAAAATGTTGTGTAAGTTTAATGGCTGTTTATTACTGAACCATGCTACGTTAATTTTTAGTCAATATTTTGATGTTAAATTGCCTGATGTAAGTTAATGTACATTGTGTATACTTGACACAGAACATTTAGAACTCGAAGAGACTTTCAGACATTTTAATTACTATATTGTGAATTACCTTTGGTCAAGAAATAATAACTTACAGTATTGGTATACATTTTCTGACATAACCCCTTATTTGAAATAATATTATGTTCTTTAATTTATTTTGTTTACAATTTTTAAACTACCCTATTTATAATGGCCTCCATTAACATTCATTGATGTCGAATATCTCGAACACTACAAACAAAATTTAATTACACAATAAACAATTAGTAGTATTTTTTTAATGAAAAACTAAATTATTCTGTAACTTTTTATGTAGATAAAGGATAACCGAGTTATTAACAGAAATACTGAAAATATATTTTTTGTTCTTGTTTAAGAGTTTTACATAAAATTACAGTTATCCTAGTATATTTCCTTCGCCCAAATTTATAAACAAACTAATTGCCTTTATACATCTGCTTAAAAAATCGGACCACACCGGTGCTGCTAATACATAATGATTTCATTAAGAAGAAAATAATGTAATACAAGAAGTCATAATTCCAAATATTGTCACTGGCTGCTTTGTTGCAAGCAGAAATCATTTCTCAAACTGCTTTGCTAAGTCTTTGATTATTCAAGTCTTAATAATACTCGTATTTCCTAGCTAAGCTTTCTTCTTTCATTACTCAGCTTAGATGTCATAAGTTTGACATGTAGATGAAACGGTTAGTTTTCTACAGTCATGCATCTAGAATAATAAAACGCTACTATAATAGAAGTAGAGTTATATTTATAGTAGAGTAGAGTTGTCTAAGTCTAAGTAGTAAAGTTCAGCTGTATGACGTCTTGTCGTAAACAAGTTCACATGCTTTTATAAGATAAGGTTTATTTGTTGTTTATTGTTATGTCTTTTAGTATTATTGCTATTCTCTAAGATATCCTCCTAGCAGGCTTAATATTGGCCAGGAAACTGTACACTGTAATTACGGAAAGGGAATTTTACGAATCTTTTATTTGTGCTACATTATACAAAAAAAAAAAAAGTTTTGGAAGAGTCATTCAATAAAATTTTTGTTGTAAATGGATAAAAATAACACTAAGTATACGTTTTTACCTCAACGTAAGGGAAACGTAATCAAGCCATTTAACACAAGTTGTAGATATTTTTGTCCTTTGCATAAAAATCTATGTTTATTTATCTATTCTATTTTAAAACAACCGGTACATATACATAACTCCCATAATCCATAGCAAATGATGAAATCATTTTTTTATCGTTCTTACTATTTAGCCAAAACAGTCCTTCTTAAAAAGGTGTGAACAAAATTTCGACTGCCATTTCCTATTTTTAAGGCTTACAAATATTTGTATCACTTTTGGTTTTTTCCGCAAGATACAGAGTAAAAACTATAAGTACAATTTATCAGTATCTTTTGGTAGGGAATACATTAATAAAATTACGTCGAAACTACTTTGTATATTTGTTGCATACCCTATAATATAAGGAACCCTAGGTACGCTCTGTAGACATCCCTTACATCAGCTTTCCACTGATACCTTCCCATGACCACTAAAAGCTGATATATTGAAATGAGTAGTTTCCCCCAGCCATGCATATAAACATACAAAATCAAACAAGATAAGTTATTCATAAAGTTTTGTTAATAAACTGCTCCAGTGATGGTATATTTATTTTCTTATCTCAGATCATATGGTACGAGCGTCATATCGAAATAAATTGTCTCGTAAATGGAGCTCACAAATCTCATTACTCAGTGCGTTTATCGCTTACACTGAATGCTTTCTTTGTAAAGGGTTTCGGTATTTTGAGTTATCGTTCACATTCTCTTCACAGCACAAAGGTTTATTGATAACAATTCCATCTTCGTTTAATAGCTTTGATCCATCAATCGAAACTGGAAATAAAGGATCGCGATTCTACCCGCTCTTGTCATAGTGCAATAACTCTGGTTTCATTTTCAGCGAGTTTTCAAACTTAAGGAGAACTCCCCGGCTTTGATCTTTGCAATAATCCTCAACTAGTATTATTTCGAGGTTTTCGTATGTTATTTACGTTGCCTGACTTACTTACTTCCAAATTTTGTAATGTATTGACTAAAGGGACACAACCAGGAAAATCTTTTCAAGAATGGAAAAACAATATGAAAAATGTTGCATGACCAGTGTGACTGCAATAAAAGTGGTCATACAAGTGTTTCTGATGTGCAGCTTACATTCTGTAATGTTAAGGTGTCAACTCCTTTTGTTCTAGAGTTGCATGAAACTCTTATTTAACTAGTTGTAGTTTATTTAACTTATTTAATTAGTTATTTAAATAGTTGCAATGGTTCGAATAGCTTTAGTACTGTACAAGCTAACTGTCGGGTATAAACTGAAATACAGTAAATCAAAGCACATTGGGGATCAAGACGGTCGTCAAACATTGTAGTTAAATTTTGTAATGTATAAAACAGTAGAAGGTAAAACACAGGCACAAATATTAATCATTAAGTTTCATTCATAATGTTTTGTTTTGTATAGTGACGTAAACAAATTTTGTCATATTAATATATTTATAATACTTATCATTATAACTGTTTAAAAATAATTATTTAATTCAAATTTGACTGCCTTTTCAACACATTGACTTTATTTTATAGAATAAAATAAATACGTTGAATTATAAAAATTTTCTTCTGGTGTTGTTATTTATCTACGTTGTTCAAACTACTCTATACTGTATATCGAGGTAAACGTGGTTTGAATGTATGTGCCGATGTTATTAACATTTCAGTAATTACAGAACCTATTTGAACAAAATCTTTCACTGTTACAAAATTTAGTAATCTCTGAATGACCTAGGTTGACTAGTTTTCAGGAAGTTTTATTTCACAACTAAGAAAATAAATCTAAACTTATCTTAAGAGATAAACAATAATCATAATTCAAGGGTTTACATAATAAGTAAATAGAAATACTTCTTCATGGCTGTGGTATATGTTGTAAATATGTTTGTAATGTCCAACACACATGTTTGGAACCATCTATGTAATTGATACGGCTATGATGTGAATAAAGCCTTGCTATTGGTCACAGATCGATCCCAGCATTCCGTAGTGGAATACCCAGTGTTCAACAGTAATGTGCAAGCCAAGTTCTAGTTATGGCGTCTTGTCAAGCTTCTTCTCTACTTAAAAACCGCAACGACGATTTGTGACCGATAGTTTTGTTATCTAAAAATGCGTGCATTAATTATTTATTTGTTTACCTACCCTTGGTAGCAAATATATTACAATGGCAAAACAATTTGAGGAGAAAAATAATAATTACTATTATTGTGAATAATTACTATTATAGTTATTATTGGTGAAACGAAACATTTATTAGTGTTTTGAAAATGTCGTATCAGCTGGACAATTGCACTTTAGAAGTGCAGCGATCAGACATTACATTTTTGTTGACTGTAGGAACAAAACCAGATGAATCTCTTCAAGAAAGGAAAAACAATAAGAAAACCCGTGTGACATATTAACTGCTATAAAAGTTTGTCTGATGTGCAGCTTTCATACTGTAACATTGAGGTGTCAACGAGTTTTTCTCTAGAGTCAGTGAATCTCTTATTTAACTTGTTACAGTTTCTTTAACTTATTTAATTAGTTACAATTGTTGAAATAACTTTAGTACTGTATACTTTATTGTCCGGTATAATCTGAAATACAGTAAATCAGAGCTCATTGGGGACTAAGGAAATCGAAAAACAAGCACAAAAGCGTTGGCTTTGAATCTATCCTGAACTGACAAAACTTTATCAGAAAGCCGCAGATTTTTTTTAGAAAGAATTGCGTCGTGTCATGAGACAATTTTTGTGCTAACCAAACTCATAATTTTGATAATCATTGATTAGGAACCATAAATTCAGAGTAAGAGTCTAGGTTTGAAGTGAAAAAGTATTTTTTTCTTCAAAACAACGCACGTTTGAAAAAAAGAAACGTCACACTTGAAACCATTTAACGGTTTGGGTGGGCAGTCTTACCTTACGCAACTTAAGTCTTGATTTGGCTAAAACAGGATTTACATTTGTTTGAAGCCATGCAATCTACTGCAAGGGCAGAGATTTAAAAGCAATGCACGTGTGAAGGTAGCTGTGTAAAACTGACTTCGACGTCAAAACAAAATTATTTTACTGCGAGAATAAATACGCTGTGTAATGTTTTGGTATGTATATCCTTAAAATTTGTATTTATCAATTTATGTAAGGTCAAAACTATTGTGAGGTTAACGTTTTGTAGCCTTACTTGTACGGTAACTATGTGATATTTGAAATTTACCTTGATCTAATGAAGTTTCCAAAATGTTAGGTCTTCCACCAGATTCTACTTATGAATTCAAACTTTGCTTGGCTAGCTTGGTACTTTAAAAAACTAGGTAGAAATAGGCAGAGAGAAGTTACTTCTAGATTTACTAAGAATATTAATTAATATTTAAAATGGATCATTACAATTAATTTATACAATCTTTAACAATCTCCTCCCACGGTGCATCTACGGTTAACACAGTGTATTGGATTAAAATAAAGTAAAATCCTCAACTACAAATTTATAGTCAACGTAATTTATCACGTTAAAATGTCATCAACCTTTACGAACACAACCGATAATTAGTATTGGTTTCTTCTTCTTATACTTATTTACTACTGAAAATGAACCTTTCAACTATTTCTTGCTAGCACGTTAATTCAGCTTGCTTATTCTTCTTCTAATTAATTTAGTGCCCTAATACCAATTAATTGCTTAAGAGTTGTTTTTTTAAATAAACCATCTCTGAAGCTCATTTTAATGATACAGCCCCGACATAAATAATTAAAGTATTTTATGTTGATAGTTATTGAAATGGTATATAGTATATAATTTCCTTTTCTTATAAATTTAATCCTCGAGATCTCTCTTATAAATTTAAGAAATATTAACTTAATTAAACTCGTATTATTTTTGCGTTTCTTCCCTCTCTCAAACTCTTGGTAATTCGGCAAATAAAATTTTATTTTATTTATTCTTCTTCACTCTAACACTCACTTCTTATCACTTTCCATGATTCTCACTGACGTTCAAATGACCCGTTCACCCGTGTACTTAGGACATGTATTTTGATGTTGCAACTTTGATGAACCCTTTTCAACCCTCTACGCGCCTCGCCTTTACAGTTTTCCCACTTTACTTCTCCGAGCGTTTTTTATTGCTCTTCTTTGATTGGACAATTTTAACTTTTGATTGTTCTATTTGGTTTGCCAGTTTTACATATTTGGCGATTTTTGTTGCATGCCATGATTCGTCGATTCCCAGGGTCACGTTTATTTGTGCATTCTGTTCGATGAAATTCAAGGTGGTACATCCGTTTCAACTTCCGTTGGCGGTCTTATCACGTTCAAAGATGGTCTGACCTGTTTCTATTGTTAATTTTTATTTTCTATTTTTTGATGAATTAATTTTCATTTTTTTTTACTTATTTTTTTATGACTTATGTTAAATTTTGAAGTCATTGGGTATTGGTGTCTACTAATGTACGGTGATTCTTTCACATCGATGGGACTGGGGACTTATGGCTCATATTCAATAAGTTATGTTGTTCGCCTTAGATCTACATGTTTTATAATATATTACCACCTTTGTGTCAATTGTAGTCTTTTGTTAATTTTGCTCTACCTTTACCAACAAAACGATTTTTACAATTAAAATGAAAACCGTCATTAGAGGATGAACGAAAAATTGTTCATTCATTATGAAACAATTACCAGTAATATGGCACAACGCCTTTTTTAATTTGACGTTTATATTAGCCCAAGGGATTTTAAAAGACTATAAACCCTAATTAAAAAAACTGAAAGGGGATAGAATTTGTTTAGGGATTTAAATCTAAGTTTTCTAAAATGCATAATAAAAGTAAATAACTGTCCTGAGTACAGTTATTGAAATAATAGTGAGGGTACGCAATAAAAATATCCCTCTTATAAAATGTAATGAAACCCCTGTTTTTGTACCTGTTATTTAATCGATAGAGGTGATACTTTTAAAAACTATAATTATTCTTACATAAAATTGAAGAAACTTATTTTTCGAGATAATTTGAATACCTCTTTCCAAATTTAAATAATAGATTTAGTACGTTTTAAAAATCGCCCAATGTATAGGTTAAACGAAACCCTTTTCTCTAGAACAGTTTTATATATTTCTTTCCTCATTTAAATAATAGAGGGGTAAATCTCTAAAAATCACTCCTTTTATAAAATTTAAGGAAACCCCATTCTCGAGATCAGATTGTGAAAAACTGGTGAGTTGTTAATTTTTAATTGTTATCAGGATGAGGTGTGTCTTCAAAATAAATATCTCCCTGTATAAACAATGTAATATCTTGTTTATAAACAATGTAATATCTTGTTTATAAACAATGTAATATCTTGTTTATAAACAATGTAATATTACAAATAAAATGTCGTGTTCTGCTGTCGTGTTGAGTTAGATAACAAAGGTCTGAGATAAAATGGACGTGGAGTGTTTAACCATTGGTTGGCTTTCTAGTCAGTTTCAATTAAAAGCAGCAACGGAAACTTCCCGATATTGGCGAGAAGTTAATTTGCATATTAATGAGTGCAATCGATTGAAAACATCCTTATCTTGAAACCCTTTTTAGCCGAATTTTGGAAGAAAATAAGAGTTATTACACTCGACCCAATTTGAAAATTACTTTATATATATATATATATCTCTGTTTTATTCCCGGATCGATAAGTGGTAGTAAATATTCTTCAAAATTGCTGATTTTTTGGTGAAAGGGTCCTAGTAGGATTCTTCAGATATACTTTTTTTTCGTTTTTCGATCGGATTCAAAATGGCGGAGTTATACCGATTAATCGTTTTTGGGTAGGGATTTAAGGGTATATAAGTATATGGATTTTTCCCACGTTGATAAAATGGTAGTAAATATGCTTCAAAATAGATGAAATTTTAGTGGAAGGGTCCTTGTAGGATGTCCCAGACACTGATATTTTCATGTTTCGATTTTACACAAAATGGCGGCTTGTTTGATTCAAACCAAAATGGCAAAGTTAGAGCGAGGGAATTGCATTATTACACCCACCCATAAGCCCTTGTGCAGATTTTGAGCTATATCGTTCGAAAGGTAATTAAATTTACTACAATCCTGTGTAAAGGTATTTCAGGTACAGTCCCCGGAACAAGGAACAACATTGATAGAATGCTCCCGATAAATGATTTTTTCATTATAAATGTCAGGTTTTTGCGCGATTTCTCCCACTCATAAGCCCGTGTGCAATTTTTGAGCTATATCATTCGAAAGGTAATTAAATGTACTAAAATCCTGTGTAAAAGTAATTCAGGTACAGTCCCCGGAACAAGAAACAAAATTGATAGGAAACTCCAGATAAATGATTTTTTCATTATCCATGTCAGGTTTTTGAGCAATTACTCCCACTCATAAGCCAGTGTGCAATTTTTGAGCTATATCGTTCGAAAGGTAATTAAATTTCCTACAATTCTGTGCAAAGGTATTTCAGGTACAGTCCCCGGAACAAGGAACAAAATTGATAGAAAGCTCCCGAAAAATGATTTTTTTCATTATAAATGTCAGGTTTTTGCGCGATTTCTCCCACTAATAAACCCCAGTGCAATTTATAAGCTATATCATTCGAAAGGCAATTAAATTTACTATAATCCTGTGCAAAGGTATATTTGGAACAGTTTCCGGAACAAGGAACAAAACTCATAGTAAACTCTCATTATAAAATACTGGTTATTCCCTGATAAGAAAATTCGGCTGTAGTAATGCGGCAGTGCTGCTTACGGGTTTTTCTATTTTGGTCCTTCATAAGATGTGGTCACAATATAGTTTCCTCAGTTTTAATTTAAAAACTATAAACAATATATTATTTTCTAGCACAATCTCCCTGTTTGTCTTCTTTGAAAATGTTCTTTAGGCCACAGATTTTATCTTCAGATCAGTTCTTGTTTTTATTTTGTTGTTCACAATGTTTTATTTTTACAAACTAAAGAAGATTAACACAGGTAATGATTAAATATTCTTAATTTATTTCCCAGTCAGACATTGTTTTAAATAATTTACTTTATTTGATCGTTTCCTTGTACACATTTTATTATTAATACAAAAGTCTAAACAAATAAAATTATTGAAATTTTACTATAAATCTTTATTTTAAGCAATTTTAAACTATGTGTTATAACATAAATATTTTACTGCTATTTTTATGTCTGCGTATAATTTAATATTAAAGTCTGCGTAGTACAAAGACAAATAAATGACAGCCTAAAATGTAGCTTACTAATAACACTATACAAATAAATGGTACCAGGAACTGGCACATACTTTCTCACAAACATATTTAAATTATCAAACAGATTCATTGTGACTTCATAATTGTAGGTGGGGTAGGAGAGGTGATTTGTTAAAGAAGGAGATTAATTAATAAATGTTATTATTATTATCTAGAGAGAAATCTATTCGATCGATTTAGAAAAAAATAGCACCAAACACGTAAATTAGGCCTGTATACATGCACGAAAAAAGGTTTTGAAACATTTTGAAAAACAACCCCATTTTCGGCCAAAAAAACCCTAAAAATCTGTTATTATTATTTGTATTAGCTTAACAAACATATTTAGAAAGATACGGTTTTCTGCATTAAGGGCTACAAATAAGCCAAATTTGATCAAAATCGTTAAAGCCGTTTTTTATAAAAAATAATACCTGATTTTTTTTGATTTTTTGGCCAAAAAGGGGGGTTGTTTTTCAAAAAATTTCTAAATCCTTTTTCGTGCATCTATATAGACCTAATAGACATGTTTGGTGCAAATTTGTTCGAAATCGATCGAATAGTTTTATCCCTAGACATATAGACACACAGACATACAGACAGACATTTTTTAGCCGAATTTTCGAAGAAAATAAGAGCTATTACACTCGACCCAACTTGAAAACGGTTGGTCGGAGAAGGCTAAAATTTGGTTTCTATCCGTTTCAGACCATTTGGAGACTATACCCAAAAATCATTACTTTATATATATATATATAT
>JAGFPH010019003.1:0-15722 GCA_018207615.1 Philaenus spumarius
CTTTATAACCACCCTGTATACAATAATCAGGAATTTGCAAAGATGTTGAATTTTTGAATTTTTTTTTTGATTTTTTTGTTTATTTTTATGTTAAAAATAATATATTGTCTTAACGTTGAATTTAAGGCTGCAAACGTTAAATTTTTACAATTAATAGTTTTACTGGATACAATAAATAAGTTAAATATTTGTTTACCGAATATAATTTATTCTTACAGTTAATAGTTTTTTTCTTTAATATCTGTTTTACGTAAGCATTACAAAAATGTGAACTTGTCTTGTAATTTTATCCGTGTGCCTTCTATAGCTTTACATCACTGCAAAGTCAGAGGTCTATAATACTAAATCCTACAGTCAAGTTTCTACAAATGATTAGATTTATTAGTTTACTAACTCCTTCCATACTTTTTTTTCCTTTATTTTTTAAATATTTATACACAATATTTCTTAAAATTTTAACTTTTTGAAATCACTGGTATACAGGTAGGGCAACAGTATGATATATATAAAACTAATTTTGTTACTCTATAATTAATTATAATTTTTATCAATATTTAAATTTGTTAATTCTTCGATGTTTAGTTGTACATAAATGTACAATGATTATTACAGAGAATTTTACAAAATCGCTATTTTAAATTGAATTACTAGGTGCCTCTTAGTTCATCGGTTATTTCACACGTGTTTAAAATATGTTAGAAGCTTCCACTGAGTGGAATTATATTATAATTCACAAGCTCAATATTTGATAATAACAAAAAACACACAATTTTTAACGAATGTGCATATTTTAGATTACTAGGGGATAAGAACTTGAAATAATATCAAAACGGTTTATTTTTCTAACCTTTATAAACATCAATACTTATTTCATTTTATTATTATTTTGATATCTTGGAAATATGAATCCTTATGTTGGTATCAATTATAATTAGCTCATCCTTTATTCTGTCTTAAATAAGAACCAAAAACATCATACAATAAATACTTTGGCCTCAACCTGTATTCAGGTATCTTACATTTAATATTACACAATTAATGTTATTTCTTACTTAGAAGGTGAATGAGTAGCAAGAACATTATTTATTATTGTGTATAAAAATGATTACTGGATGTTTATAATAAATTATAAAATCTATATATATATACATAATTAATTTGCTAGGGGTTATTTTGTGAGTAGAACTCCTCCTAGAGTTTTTAATCGATTTTGATGTTTTTGGTGTCATTTTACAGAGCTTACTCTGAAGTTGTGCTTCCCTTAAAATGAGCTCAATGTATGTTAAGGGCTTCGCCCCAGTGGCCCTCAAAGTGGCCATGTTAATCTTATGGAAGGTCAATCTTAAGGAAGAAGAAGAAAGATTTTTTTGATTTTATCAGGGGCACAAAAAACAGCTGTTCGTATGAAAAACTTAAAACAGCTGATTTTGATCAACAGCTGATTTTGATCAACAACTGATTTGGATCAAAAACTGAATATAATTTTAGGTTGGGTAAATCAAGCAATAGCAAAGCATTGCCGGGTCCACTAGTAAATTATAAAATTAGTCTTTAGTTAAATAAATAATGTATAATGGTTTTACATTATATAATATAATGTGCACATGCATTTTATTGACATTATTTATTACAAGCCTACCATTGTATATTTAAATAAACTTTAAATAATTTATTAGTAATAAGAAAAGTTTAGAATGTGCATCTGAAACGTGGGATTTTCCTTTTTCATGATCTTAAGCTTGAAGCGGTTAATACTATATTATTGAATGTACAGTAAACGAAATACAACCAATCCCCAATGCAATGAACCGAAGCAAGTAGCTGTACGCACATGTTTAGGTCGTCATACAACCTCAACTTGCTCAATTTGCTCAATTTACTCAATTTGCTTTCGTAATTAAATTGGAAATAATAATTAAACTATGTGTGCGTCATATATTTTGAAATAAAATACAATATAGAGAAATAAAAACAGCAGCATTTATTTCATAGTTTCTCATTCTATTAATTTTTCCAAACCTATTGTTGTTACGTAACAAATTTGAACTTTCCTAAGAATGGGCTCCTGAAAGAGTAAATAATTACTAAATACAGAACACAGTAAAAACATACAGTACCCGGACGTGATGATGACGAGCACGTGCAGAGACATTGAAACTGTTGGAGCAGGAACGAAGTTGGCATAATCTTGTCTCGTTGCGAGTCTCGCAGTCTGTATTAAGGTTGGACTCTCTGTAAGAGAACCCTAGACCGCAAGTGGTGGAGCAAGGGCTCCACGGGGAAAATTTGGAAATACATTCTGGTGGTCTCTGTACTGTAACAATTAAACAAAATATAAGAACTAAACATGAAAACTAATGTCGGAAATAAACAACCACAAACATGTGGTATTTGTTTGATACTGATGATAGTTGATAAATATGAGTAACAAAATCTGTCATTATGATTTTTAACTGTGGATATTGCACGATTTACTAGTATCATAAATTAAAGGAACAGAAAACGAATACTTATACATATGTTTATGATTATTCTATTTTGTTCAAGTAATTTATTGCACTCTCTTATTTTTTTTTATTCCAGAGAACGATAAAAAACAAAAATTCCATGACTATCTATTTTTAGTACCATATGATATTTATAATAAACCCCCTATTTTGTGAAGCTGTGAAAAACTTTCACAGAATGTATAATAACAAAATATAGTTTTACATAATTAATTTGCTAGCTATTTTATTATATTCTTATAAAAGTAGAATAGTAATGTTTATCTGTTAGTTATTACAATTTTATTGTCAATTGTTAAAACCAATGAAATAAATCTAGTTTTGATCACCATTTTCTAGAAACTTTTGATTTTATTATTCTACTGAATAGAAACTAGTCATAGTAACCCATTTAGTTTTTTAATGATTTGTGTATGACTTTTATTACTCGTAATATTATTTAAATATTTAGGGTTGATATAGTTTTACCCTACAAAGTAATATTTTTGAAGGAGTATTTGTTAATACTGATTCAAGTATGGTTTTAAAGTTTAAATAGTTTTTAATGAATACATCTCGGGAGAAACTCTTCGTAGGTTTCCGTAGATGTTACAACCTTTGACTCAAAAAATTATCAACTAAAGTACTTTTTAAAAATCAATTTATTCTGAATTAAATGATTAGTTGCAACATGCATTTTTGTGAAACTATTAAACATTTTAGAAATACTTTTGTTATAATTTTCAATAATATTAGAAACATTACAGGTACTAAGGATACTTTGTTATCACTAATAATATGTAATAAGTAAAATAAAAAAGTGAACCATATCGAAAAGGTATTAAAAAGTATGCTGTTTAAGAGATTCGGTTAAAACAACAATAACAGGTACAAATTATTTTTGTTCGCCAATTATTTGTACATTAAAAATGTAGACCAACTGTAATGAAATAGTTTTTATTCTATTTGTGCTAATCCATAACTATAATATTGCAAAGTCAGGGCAGACAGTATTGCAAACAAATAACGTAATAAAAGAATGTTTTACTACCAATATTAACCTTACAATATTAATACTATAGGCTAGTAAATATTGTTGTGGAGAATTTAAACTATAACTTGAGTATTTTACAGTGACAAAATTATCACACAAAGTAAATTTTATAACAACATTCAATATTGTATACCATTTCTATAAAACAGCTCATCATTGGTTTCTACTTGTTTTATTTTCTATTAAAACCTATCGATTTTGTTAAATTTTATTCATGTACTATTTCAATTCTTTCCTTTTTCTTACTTTCTTAGCTTTATTTTCTTTAAAAAAGAAAGAACATTGCTACACTATATATACAAGTTATATTTAATTTAATTATTTCCTTCTCATAGTTATGTTGTGCTTTAATTTAAAACTATTTGCCACGCATTTGGAACTAATTAGATTGTTTTATGTCTAACCTTTGTAACGTGTTTATATTATTTTAATGAGTTATTAAAAAGATTAATACAAATAGTATGTTTTATATTTTTAAGTTCTAAACTGTTAATGAACTAGAAATATGTTCAACTAATGTATTAGCTTCTGTTAAGTCTTCAGGGAGCTTCAAATAAAGTGAAAGAGGATAAAGACATCATTTGGCTTAATAAAGTTTGTAACATTTCCTCCAAGTGCACTGCCGCAGGGTCGAGTGTCCACAAGGGGATAACGTGACAACCTAAGCTACGTGACTCGCCACACGTGATGAGGACACGTTAATCTGTAAGCTTCATGGGCTAAAGGATTGAATTACCTTCAGTCAAACCAGGAATTGATAATGTGACGCGGGAATGTCAATAGAAACTTTATCTAAAACTTTGAATTCAAGTTAATAAAATGGTATGGTAAATTTGATCTCTTCTTACGTAAACTATCGCCTCTTATTCGTAGTTATTATAAATAGTAAATGTATATATTATTTATAGAACTCTATATTTGTTTAGGTTTTAAGCAGTTTATTCATTATCACACGCACTAAAGTAAGTTCTAATATTTAAATCAGAATTTACGAAATTAAAATGAATTCAAATAAAGGACGGATCACTAAGCATGCGGTAATGATATACACATTTCGTGGGGAACACACCTGGGATTGTTCTAGACCTAGATGTTAGGCATTTTCCGAACGAATGATTCTTTTAAGTACTTTTCAAATACAGATATTTCTAAATTAAATGATTACTTATAAAAATTAATTAATATGTAACTTTTAGAAATATTAATGAGTTTTCAATAGGCTAATATTAAAAATATCAGAGGTACAAATCACAATGTAGGATTCATTGTTATCATTCATAATTGGTATTATGTAAAATAACAATGTGAATCGTTTCTGAAAATGTAGTGAAAAGTAATTTCTTTAAGAGTTTAGATTAACTAATCTATAAGTTGACAATAACGTGTATAAACTCTTTGTGTGGGAGTTAAACAATACTCCAAAATTTTTACAAGCAGTGGTGTCAGATTTTTGATAAATATTTGTAAATCCGCAACTACAGTATAGCAAAACCATAGGTCCTTACAAAACTAAATTAAATATTATACTAAAACCTAACGGGAATCGTCTAAACGTATCGCCGTTAAACAAGCAAAATTTTATAACTGCATTTTTACAAACTGTAATAATGTAAAAAATATTTGTTCGTATCTTTATATATAAAAATGAATGTTTGTTTCTTAGTCCTCTATAGACTAAAAAACTATTCTGCCGTTTTCACTGAGAATTCCACAGTTTTCCATATGGAAGTGTTTTCCTAAACCAAAAGTGTTTAGGCTTTAGAAATTACAATACTACAGTCTCAGGGGTTGTTATAAAAGTGCCATCAATATATGCATCTTACGGATTTTCTGTTAGAATATTCACTGATTTCTCGAAAACAGCTTAACCGATTTGGATTAAGGTAAATCCCGAGATGGTCCTATATATTTTTTTCTCTTTTTGTCTTTATTTTTATTTTTTGAAATTGGTGTAGTTTATTTTTTTTAAACGTTTGTTAATTACTTTAAATTATAATTAATAACGCATACAACAACCACTGGTATCATCGTGTATATTGTGGTTCACAATTATTACGCTACAGTTTTTCGGAATGTGATTTTAGAGATAAAATTACAAAGTTCCTATAGTGTATATCAGGAACATCTTTGTATTCCGTCTGTCAAATATTTTGTGTTTTTACAATTAAGTTATATTATCTTTAAAAGAAATGAAATATTGAGTGAAAATTTAGAATAGGAATTATGTGTAACTTTTTACCTGTAAAAAAAAACATATCACAATTTTATGTTATAAAGAAAACAATGACCGTAGAAAATGTCATTGTCGTAGAAAATGTTTGTAACAAGAGACAAACATAATGTTTAACTTTTAATTAAAAGGTTTTTATATTATATTCTTTCAAACAATTTTAGAATAATTTTCCTAGAAATAGGAGCCGGCCTATATTTATTTTCAACAAAATGGTTAATCATTAAATTTGTATATTCCAATTCATGTTTAAAAATATTATGTTATACATAAGGTGCAAATGAAATAATTTCGAGTTTAACAGCTGTTGCGGCCAATTTAAAGTAATTTAATGATGAATGGTTTTGTACTGATAATTTTCTCATCTGAGATTAGTTCAATAGTTATAATTTTTACTTTAAGTGGTAGCAAAGCCTCGGATGTTCACAATCGATGGTATATACTAGATTAAATGCATCAAACTTAGTAATTGAGGTCAAACTTGATAAAGTTAAGTATATGATATTAAATTAGTAAGTCACTTGACTGTGGTTAGGATATCGCATGTAAGCAGTTGATTTTACAGTTAACTCAGCTACTAAATATTTTACAGTTAACTCTACAGTCAGTACATAACAAAAGCCAGCCTATTCTTTTCTATTTACAAGTAATTTAAATTACGTTCATATGTTCGTCTTGTTTAAAGACAATAACTTGAAGGGATTTCTTAATTTTTCGTTTTTGTAATATACAAACATGGTCAAGGTGTTTGTGAGTAATTTTATACATAATCATAGGCCTACACTTCTCGTAAACTACGAAAATTGATCTGTAAAACTTTATAAAACTATTCGTAAAACTGCAGAAAGCTGTATTCTGTCCTGGTATTGCAGAAGATAACAGTCATTATAACCTAATTACTAGAAAGTACACTTTACCGAAATTATAAGTGACTCGGGGAGACCACTGCGTGCTCCGCACGCCAACTACCAATGGAACCTTCTAAAAACATAAGATATGTTTTATTTATAATAAAGGTGTAGTATTAATAATAACCTCAAAACTAAGATGGTAAATAATGTTACATTTTCAAACCAAATTATTTCTTATATTTTACAACAGCATTTAATAATGGTTAAAAGAACTAGCAAGGCTCAGGTCTACACTTTAAAACCCTAACCTAAAAGCTAGAAATACAAAAATAATTGCTTCAAAATTTGAAATCAGCTGTTAATGGAAATATTGAAGCAAACAGCTATTAATAGTATCTGTTATTTTATTCAATTGGTTACTATGGTAATAAATGTAAATACATGTGTTGGTTTATCATTCTAGGCCTAACCTAAGATTACCGAAATTATAAGTGATATGATTAATGTATTGTCAAAATGAATGTCGTTTATGACTAAAATTATATTTAGAACCTAGTTTATTAGTTTAAGGTAAGGGTAGTGTCAAGGTGAATAGCAATTTTCCAAAAGACTTAAATAACAATATTAGTAACAAAAAACAATGAATATATACCATCATTTAACTCAAGTCGTTGGTATTAAACAAATATTTTCTCTGGTGACCACTATTGTTTAATCAGTTTGCAACGGATGCTAGAAACACAAGTGTAAGCGATTATGTTAAAATTCCCAGATAATTTTGAGAGAACATTCGACCTACGTGAAAAAATAATACACTTAGATTGTTTTAAGTTACTGTTCACAAGGAAATGCAAACGTAACAAAATGCCATTGGAAAGGAAAATCACAAAAATATGCGGGTAACACAAATAAACAAAATAATATACAGGTCAAATAAGAACACGGAGTTTGAAAAGGACGCTAGAAAAAGAAAAGGGGAATGGAGAGATAAAGTCGAGAAAAAAGAGTCGTCTTCAAGAAACCTGTGGAGGATTACCTCATATAAGTTTTTAAACATAACTAATTAAGTTTTACCGTAAAATAATAAAATTTAGGCTACGCCAATCACTGAGTTAAATAATTCATCAAGTAAAATCAATCAAGTATAATAACTCGTCAAAAATCAATTTTTAAGTTAAAATCAGTCATCAATTCCAGGAAGCCAGTGGATGAATAGGTCAATAAAGTGTTAAATAAAATAATGAAGTAAGAGTAAAATGGTGTCAGTTTTTGGAAGTGAGTGAAAAGGGAAGTCGCAATCATGTAAATAGATTGTGCGTCTCATAATTTATGTTAAGACGGATCTCGAGGTTCAGCCCGTTAGAGAGGGGAAATCATACCTGTATAATAAAAAAAAATCATATGCAGCTCATAAATAGAATAAAACAAATTAATAATGTAAACGCAACACTATTTAAGAAATTTGGTCAAGTCTTCTTTATTGAGAATTAGCTGCCAAGAAATTAGAAAAATACCTAATAAGAAATTGAAAGGAGATTCCGGTCCGATTCAGCAATCAATTTAATATGTCAGAAACTACTATTAAACTTAAGGCTTTAAAATAAAGGATTAAGGTAACGTGTTGTAAAAAAAAAAATGTAATATGAAAATGAAAACTTATTTTACATACAAGATTGTTTTAAATTAGGTTAAAGTCCTCGTGCCAAGTTTACCATTAAAATATTCATGCCATTCTATCATCTACAAATACAAATAACAGATCGATCATTCTAAACTGATGGGTAAAATCGTGTTTAAGGTGGTTCACAATTACGCCGCAGTTTTTCGGAATGTGATTTTAGAGATAAAATTACAAAGTTCCTATAGTGTATATCAGGAACCTCTTTGTATTCCGTCTGTCAAATATTTTGTGTTTTTACAATTAATTTATGTTAGGCTATCTTTAAAAGAAAGGAAATATTGAGTGAAAATTTAGAATAGGAATTATGTGTAAATAATTATGTTTAGGAATTATTTCACCTGTAAAAAAAAATCACAATTATATGCTATAAAGAAAACATTGACCGTAGAAAATATTTACAAGAGACAAAAATAATGTTTAAAATAAAATAACTTTTAATTAAAAGGTTTTTTAAAATAGTTTTTTTGTTTAATACTAACAACGCAGCTGTAGACGGAAACTAAATGTGCGATTGTTTTGTAATAATAAAATTGTGTATAACATCTAAGATAAATAGGCAGTTAATAGTAATATTCAAAACTTGGAAGTCCATTGACTGCTTCTCACGCTAACCTCCTTTATTTATTTAAAACATATATTTCATAACTTTGAAAAAAAAGGCATCAGTTAAGATTAGTAATTATGTGTTTAGGTTCATACTACTACCAGTTTCACCGGTATACCGTCATCAGGTCCGGGACCATATTCTTAGACAATTTCAATAGCAAAAATGAGATAATGCAGTTACTCTTTAGGTGAGACCTAATTTCGGGAGTGGTCAATGAGCACACATTATGGTTCACAGAATATGTTTTTGGGTCACATAAGCAATTATATATTTATGTGTATGTGTATATATAAGTTCTCACTCTAACAGCCTAATTTTTTAGGTCCGATTTGGTCCATACTTAGTACATACGAGTTACTCATGCAAAAATCTAGCTACCGGAAGTACGTTATATTTTATTTTTTACCCGATCTTATAAACCGTCACGTTCTTCCAAAATCGACCACAACCTAAAATACCATAAAAGTAAGCCAAAACGGTTAAAATATACGTGGGTGATCTTACCGTGGGTGCTAATCCGAACCCGAAGGCCGAGAGTAAAACTCGCGAAGCCAGTTTGTCGACTGCGAGCAAAGCGCATCAGTACAGAATCCGAGGACGCTTGAGAGCGGAACGAAGAGTAGCGTGAGCCCAGACTTGATGCTGAGGTGCAAATACATTCTACTAATAAATTTCGTACACACAGGCAGCTATTCAGTGCCTTTGTGAGTACACCAACTTCAAAAATAGTTAGTTGAAACAATAAAACATATAAACTTAATTTTTGAAATTCACTCAACTCACGTCAGCGGTTCAACTGCGTGATCTAATTATTTCGTTCCGTTGGGGATGTCGCCAAAGAATTGAATTTGATTTATTTATTCGTTTTAGTTAATTTAAAAACAGTTTTAATCTTTAACAGAGTACGAAAGCTTATATTATTTTACTTAAGGTAATGTTACCCTACTACCTTAATCTAACAATACTACATTAACAATCCTGGAACTAACTGCACTAATCTCAAACTACTGTAAGCATAGTCTTAAAGCTAAGAAGGCAAATAATAATAAACGTTTATTATAATTATTAATTTATAATATAACAGGAGTTACAACAAACAAAACTAGGACTACTCTTTAACAAAAACCTTTCATACTAAATTTGAGACAAATTATTTCTAAATATGAAATCAGCTGATAATTGAAATACCTCTAAGTAATACCATTAGTGAAAGTTTATCTATATAAAGTGTTCAACTATTTTCCTTTTCATTTAGTCTCAAAATGTTCTACTAAGTTGTTTAAAATTTTAGTGTATGCCTATTTCCCTTTAGATTACAGCTTGACTTCATATTTATTTTGTATCATTCTGAAAATACTAAAAAAAACATATTACAACGTAGGCCTATCTTCACTCAATATCAAATCTACTTTAAAAAACTTATAAATGTTGTTGTTGTAAAAAAAACAAAATTCCCGACAGAAAATAACGTTTTTTATGGACATATTTCTTATCGTTTAACAACATTTGAAGTCCCCGATAATTTAGAATCACCATGCATATTAAATATTATTATTTAATTCGCCATGCAACAGAATTAATTACCAATACGTACTACAAATCGCCCTTGCTACACACACTATAAACCTGACATTTACTTCGCCTTTAACAGAATCCCCATTTCTAATTGCATAGCTTAATACCGCAGCTCGTTATAACACTAAGAATTAACAAGAGCGTACTTACAAGGTTCGCTATCACACATCCATTCTCTGCAGCATTGTCCTGGAACCTCTATAAGACGAGGATGCTTGCAAGTACCCCGAGGTGAAATGTTTTCTTGAGGACAGAGTGAAGCACAGGCATAAGTACCATTCTGTAACATCAACACTGCATTAGCGTAATACCACAAGACATTATACGTCTAGTAAACAAGGTATAGTTCAATTTGTATCCTTAAGCTACGAATTACCTAATTCAAACTAACAGTTAAATTATAATACTAAAAATATTGCTTACGGGTATTTCTAGTTTTGTTTAAATATTGATGGATTTTATATTTTTTCTTTAAATTAATATCCTTTAACTCATACACCATGTGTTTCAAGTTATTTAGTAAATACAGGGGAACTGATAGACGCAGTAGTTATACGCGCTCGTACATTTTGTTAAAGTTGGGACATTCAACACAGTGACGTAACTTCTATCCTTACGCTGCTCCCTCTCCCCATGGATTTAGCAAGAGAAAAGTAAAGACAACATTTTAATTCAATTGATATACGTTGTCTGAATATTAAAAAGTAGTAGAAATATAGCGGGAAAGTAACTCGAACAAAGTGAAAAATTATAAAATAGATACATAAAGTTCATGAACAACCCAATCAAGCAGGTATTGAGATAATTCTATTGCGGCTCCCATTAGTTAAACAAGAACTAAAATATTATTAAAATATCGTATCGCTTACGAACTAGTGGATATTTTCTCCGTTGGTTCTTCCCAGAGCTTTTTTACTAGATCTTGGTTATAAATACTAAATAAAATAATCCATGCGTTTAACTGGTTAAGCCACTCCTCTAGTCGGTAGCCAAACTAAATAGAGTTTAGTAAATGTTTGCGGAAAAATTTAGGTTTTGTGTGCTTTTACTCTGTGTGGCAAAGCCACGCAAGGCGAAATAAGTCAGTTTAACAACTTCACAATTTGCAAACAGTTTGACCAATCTCAACCACTACACAGACACTTCGCTAATGATTGTTAAACCTGCAACTTGTAAACCAAGGTATTTGCACAAATTAATTCGTACTATAGAGGACATAACAGACCACCAGTAACTAACTTTTTTGAACAAGCACTATTTTCTATAAAATTTTACGAAATTAGATTTTATCTACTCTTGGTATTATATTCCAGTATTTTATTCTTGGAAGTACGTGTGTTAATAGTTAGTTCCTAAAACATAAAATCTCTATAAATATTTGTATAAGCAAATAATGTTTGCTTTTGTATGATACTTGTAATGGATTTGTATGTATATATTTCAGTTATAAATAGGTTTGGATTATGTATAAAAGGAAAAGAAGTAGAGTTATGTGTAGATTTAAATGGATATAGTAGTGAGTATTTATTACAAAATCGGTCAACTGCCTGCAGCTCACTCAACTTTTTATTTTTACTCGGAGTTCCCAATATGTTTCTGCTTTATTTTAAGAGCAAATTGTTTTGAATTTTTTTTAGCTTGTAAAAATATTATATTTTTTGTTATTACTACATTTTAAAATAAGAATGAACAGTAAAATTAAAATCAAAGTATAGCAAAAAAATCTATTTAGAAGCTTTGTTTCAACTGAAACCGCACTATTTCGCCCTTTAATAGTTTAAGAATAAACGGTACCAGAAACTCGCTCATACTTTCTCACAAACATATTTAAATTATCAAACAGATTCACTGTGACTTCATAACTGTATTAAAGTAGGAGAGGGGATACATTACAGTAGGAGAGTAGCTAATAAATATTATTATTATTAGAAAACTATTGGATCGATTTCGAAACAATTTGCACAAAACATGTAAATTAGAAGTGTATAGATGCACGAAAAAAGGTTTGGAAAATCTTGAAAAACAACCCCCTTTTCGGTAAAAAAAAACACAAAATAAGTTTTTATTATTATTATTAGATAAACAAGAATTTTTAGAAAGATGCGTTTTTTTCATATGGTAGGGTACATTATGGGCTACAATAATGCCAAATGTTTTTGACCAAAAAGGGGGTTGTTTTCAACATTTTCAAAAAACATTTTCGTGCATCTAGACATTCCGAATTTACATGTTTGGTGCAAATTTCTTCAAAATCGATCGAATAGTTTTCTCTCTAGCTTTGTATACATACAGACAGAAATTTAGTAAAAACCACATTTTTGGACTCAGGAGGTCCCAAAACGGATATTTATGCAAAAATCTCAACATCGAATTTTTTGGCGATCACTATAATGCTTGTCTTTCTCTATAGGCTACTATAGTATAGTGAAAGAGTAAAAATATATGTTTTCTTCAAATCCCGTTGCTATAATATTTATGTTTTGGAAGCTGGTGTAATTTTTGAAAAAAATGCAAATATATTTGGTCGAGAGTTACATTATTTCAAAGGAATTTTTAAAGTAAACATTCTGAGAGAAACTCTTTTACTTAATTAGTTCTTTTTCAATATGGCAGAATTAAACTTATATTTTAGTTTGTTTTTTTTACTATTACTGAACGGTTTTATTCTCAGAGCTCAACATTTTACCAGTAATTGTTAATGATGTAGACCCTTTTGAAAAATAATTAACTTGGCTACTTTCCCAAAATTTGTCAATAATTTAAAAATACTGGTCGAAAAATATATTTGTATGTTTTTGAATAGCACTTTTCCTTTTGTAACTAAACGAAAGTGGATGGATAAAATTATATTATTTATTATAACCCTGAAAAATATAAAATATTAAATCAGTAAATAATTAGTGTTATAAGGTTGAAATATTTATAAAAAATACCTAAAAACATACAAATATAATAGCATTGTTATTTTTTAACCTGGATCATACAGAAAATAGGTCTGTATTTACATTTGTTGTTGAAAATAAAAATGTATTTAAAATATATTGAAATGAGTTATAGGTTGCCAAAGTTTACACAACCATACTTTTCCTAACAAGTAAGTTCTGAGATTGAATCTATATTTGATTAGTGGAAATAATGAATTTGAAGTTCAACTAACTTGCTTCTATAAAATACTAACTCAATTATAAAAAGTATAAAGGAAAATTTCACTTATGTTCATTTTAAAACATGACATCTTGTTAAGACATTATCAACTTAAGGCGGAATATAAATTATGTTCAATATATGTAGGGGTTTGTACAAAAAAAGTAGCCTACATTTACAAATGTTAGAAGATTTTGTTTTATACATACAATACTAAAGATAACCTTTATGTTACTATTTTTATTATTTTGTAATTTTACATTTAAAATGTATCAACATATTTTGTATACTAATATTCTATACGTATATATATCTGTAATATCTAAAATAAATAGTTATATTTAATTCTATCGTAAGTTATTATTCAGAGAAATTCCTAATGGAAACATTTCGATACATTCAAATATAAGACACTAAATACAAATTTAAAAAAAAACAACAACCGAATTTAATTTGAATTTTCTTTTAAAAATTACAAATATAAAAAATATAATTAGTGTTTATTGATTTTTGTATTTCGAAAATTATCCTTTTGTATAGACAGCAAGTCGTGTTCCATCTATACATTTTCTAAATGTTTAAGTTATTGTATTAAATAGATGTCGTTTTATAAAGGTAATTCGGGAATTATCAACGATCTACTGTTGTACAAGCAGTTGGAATTTTTATTGAAACTACATTCATAGTTATGAAATGTAATGCTTATGGTAAACTATTTTTTAACTAATTAAACTAAACAAGTATTCGTATGCTAGAATGGAGGTATTGTTTCTTTTGCAAGACCCAAAAGGAAGATTCATTTTACTAATGTGTGCACTGTGTTATCTGATCTTAGTGTGAAGTACTTTTATAAAAAGTATGTCAGTTTAAAAGAAATAAAGGTTTAATTAAGAAGTAAAAACTAAACAACATCAAGTAAATTTGAAAAAAAACCTGCAACTACGGAGAAGTGCTTATAAACAAATTAATAAATACATTTTACTGTGCATATATGACAGATGGTCAAACAACTTTGCGGTTTGTTTTTTTTTCTATTGGGCTCAGATTGTTAGCATATTTCAAATACGAACCTTGATTAGAGTTTGTATTCTATTTTTTAATAATATTTTTCTTAATACGGACAAATTATTATTGTTACAATTAAGTTCTTTTTGTAAAATCCGGAAGTTAAACTGTTAAAGATAAAACAAAACAGTAAACGTGAGACATTTTGTGCAAAAATCTACTGAAAATCAGATAGAGCATATGTATATCTAATACGGTTTTATAACACCATACCCATGTAAATTATATACCATTGTATACCTGTTTTAATTGTACTTTTATATATCAGTAGACTATAAATAGATCTTAGTTTCAATTTGGAAAAGTTGTTAATATACATGAAGTTTAACTAAAATGTGTAATATAATTTAAGTAAACGTTAAAGCTACAAAATGCCCTTAATATTAAACCTGGCAGTAATATAACATTATATTCAACAATCTAATCACTTAACAATAAAGTCTGAAACAATAAACGTTTAATATTTAATGATTACCTGACAAGCACACTGTGTCCGACAATCCATCATAAATGTCTCTCCATTCTCGTACGTGCGGTTGTGCACATTGCAGGGCAACCCCTTTGTTGCTGGAAAATTCGAGAGTACATTAGAGCCAACACACAGTCAATAGCTAACATATCGCTTCATGTGCTTCAGTCAATTTAAATTAATCTTGTTATAAATTCTTCACTTTTCTAGGCTTCCAGTTTGTATATACTCAAGTTTAATTATGTAAAGTCATGATGTATGCAATGGGTTTACTAAGTATATACAGATGTATTCAGTCACGCATGAAATTATGTATGATTTTTACAACTGAGTTGTTAAATAAACAGTTAATTCGCCCGAGTCGTGGTGATTGTTGAAGTGAAGAAATGGAATATTCTTTTTGAATGAGAATTAATTATGCTTAAATAACGTACTAAATACACATCGCAAACGCAGTTCAGGACAATTTAAACGAGTATTGTATTTAATGGTATTCATTTTAAAACATGACATCTTGTAAAGTCATTATATAATTTTAGGCGGAATATAAATTATGTTCA
>JAGFPH010019004.1:4869-15720 GCA_018207615.1 Philaenus spumarius
GGACCGTCCTAATCACCTATTAACAAACAATGCCTTTGTTAGAAGCGGTCAACCGGGGGACTGCCGGCATCGACTAATATTCCAAGAAATTCTGTGTTACACTACAATTTGCAAACAATTGATACATTAGGCCTACATTATCGAATGACGTCTCATTTTTTTCGTCTTACTTAGACGAATAAAAAACAATTTTAATCACAGTTCTACGATGTACCGTTACCGAAATAACAGTTGCCGACATAGTTTTTTTAATTTGAACCTAAGGGCTTTCAACATGCTTCTCAATGAAGTTACATAATAGCCGAATTCCGGACCTTTTACTTTCAAAATGTCTAAAATTGAATGAACTGTCGGTGATTCAAACTTAGAAAACTGTTCGTAAACTGTTCTTTGGATGATTTTCCATTGAAAGTCATCAATTCGCCTGAACCTTTTATTAATGACTGATCGTTTTTTTTGGAGATGTTATTTCCTTAGATTTAACCCTTTGCACCGTACTCCTAGAACTTTTACACTATCAGCTACAGGACTCTTGGAGCCTTTTTCCTCGGCATAGCACACCATGGCCTGAATTGCTGCTTGCTGCCCCTTAGCATAGATCATGAATAATAAATAGATCTTGCATCCATACGGGGGCTGTGGGCCGGAAAAAAGGTTGTTGCGAAAATAGTACATGATCGCGCCGCGAGGTAGCGCTAGGGAGAAATCATTGGTAGCATTGGTGTTTCAAACAGCTTCCCTCGTTTCCCCAATAGATAGCGCCAAAAAAGTCGAATTTCCAGTGGAACAAAATATTGCATTGGATCGGAGTTCTATTAGGTTATCCAAATACAATGCCCTTAGTGAGGTAATTGCCGCGACCCGCAATATGCGGTTTCACCGATAAATCACTTTCAACGTTCACTTGCACAGGGTTATCATTTACACTTTCGACAGGATCGTTCGCTTGGTTCACACCACGGACGCCACATCTCAACGATATTCTCTTTGAAAAAGCAACAAACAAACTGGGCTATGGTCGAAGGCAGGCATTTACCAACAAAATACCTACAACATGATTCATAGATAACGGGTTTTTCAGTATCACTCGGTAATATTTAAATAAGTTAAGCGACAACTGTTATTTCGGTAACGGTACGTTGTATAACTGTGATTCAAATTGTTTTTTATTCGTCTAAGTAAGACGACAAAAATGAGACGTCATTCGATAATGTAGGCCTAATGTATCAATTGTTTGCAAATTGTAGTGTAACACAGAATTTCTTGGAATATTAGTCGATGCCGGCAGTCCCCCGGTTGACCGCTTCTAACAAAGGCATTGTTTGTTAATAGGTGATTAGGATGGTCCGTTCTACCTGAGGGGTGTCTCTCTACGTTTTGAGGCAACTATACGCTGGCGTTTCACAAAGGACTATTACGAAAATTCGTAAGGAAAGTAAAGGTGCTGGTGATGACAGACTATCTACTACGAAAAGCTAACATTGACACCTTTGATATGGCTGTTATAAGAAATACAGTGCGGGAATTTTATGTAATACACAAAAAAGTCCCGACTTGCATAAAATTATTACAAGCGGTAAGATCAAAAATTGAATTTCCATGGGGAGTAGACATTTTAAGAAGGTGTTTAAAAGAATCTGGGTTTAAATGGAAAAAATGTGTAAACAAAAGGAAAATACTTATTGAACGACCTGAAATAGTAAATTGGCGCTGGAGATATCTTAAACAAATTAAAAATTTTAGACGAGAGGGAAGGGAGTTAGTTTATATAGATGAAACTTGGGTTGACAATAATTTGACACACAAAAATTGTTGGCAGAGTACTGAAATACCTGGTGTTAAAACCAATACAAGTTCTGGTAACAGACTAATTGTTGTGGCAGCGGGTAATGAGACACCGTTTATTAAAAACTCATTACTATATTTAAGGCCGGCCAAGTGACGGGAGACTATCACGGACAAATGAATTCAACTAATTTTTGAAATGTGGGTAAAAAATAAACTTCTCCCTAACTTAAAAATTCGATCAGTCATAATTCATTCATAAAATAACTGCATTGTTAAATGAAGTTAAAATAATATTAATACTAAACAGTATATATGTATTTATTATGTGGGCTTTAAAACTTATGTTTTCTGATTGGATTGTAGTAGCGAAGACATTTAAACTGCCTCGCATTCTTTACTTCTGTCGACAGTAGTAGATTGTACTTTAGTAAAGTGATGGAATTAACGGAAGATAATAAATTTACCGTTTTGTTGTGTAATTTTAACAAAAACGTACCGGTACTTAAAAAACTGCTGTAGGAAATTTTATATTGGCGCGAGGTATTTTTATACTTTTATAATTCCAAAATCACTGACCCGATTTTCAAACTTTTTTTAGCCCTGTATACGCTAAACTAATTTGAAACCATTTTAAAATCGGCGCATTAAATAACACGTTTATACCACAAATTGTATGCATTAGTTATCTTTTATATCTCCTAAACGTCACTATTATGCTTCATAAAAAGTCGTCTATCAGCTAGTCCTATTATTATTAACTAACTATAACTGTCCTAATATGTGCATGATTGTCATTTAGTTCAGTCTTAGTTGGCTGGATTTTTCGCCAAGCGGCTGGTAAATGTAATAAATAATTACTGTAAGGTGAATTATAGATGGCTATCACAGGCCATTCTAAATCTACCTAATTAAAATATATATATATATAGCCATCAAAGCAAATTTCTCGATCTCAAGCAATATACAAATAATGCTTACGGAACTAAATTATGTCAGGGTATTAATAGGAAAAAGGTAAAAGGTACTCAGAGAGAACATAAAAGTGTGTCATATAGAAAAGTATTTTATTTAGAACTAAAGCAACAATAAGAAAGTTAACACAAAACATGTCAGATATCTAAGTAACATATGACATCATATTTAAACATATAAATATAATATATATTTATCTGACACTTCCTCTCAATTCAAATCATATTACAAAAACATATATCTTCATTTTAATTCATTTTTTGAGTCCATCTGACTTTATGGTAAATACCCAGCGAGTGTCTATGGCTTTAACATTCTTTGGTAAAACTGCAGGCTTCCAAGTACCAGTATCATGTTCATGTAGCGCTTTGGTCTCTTTCTTTATAGCCTCTTTCCACTCACTGCCAGAACTTACAGCTTCTTCATACGTTGAAGCTATTCCAGTGATTAAACAATAAGCTAAATGTACTTCCTCTTCAGAGCTATTGTCTTCAAGAGCATCGTCCTTGTATACAACATAATCCTCCAATTTCTTGGGAACAGTCCTGGTTCTGTTACTCCTGCGAAGAGGTGCTTCTGACATTTCTTCCTCAATTTGACCATTTTCAATGACTTTATTGTTATTGACATTTTCTTCACAGTTTAGAGGAATTTGAGGAATACTAGCTGTGGAAGTTTCACTCTGATAAACATAGTCCTTTTCATCAAAAGTGACGTCTCTTTAAATGATTATTTCTTGTGTCTTGGGTTTCCAGAGTCTGTAGCCATGTCTTGCATAACTAACCATTATACATTCGGAAGCTCTTTTTTATAATTTATCTACTGGCACTGTCAACGTATAAGCCCAAGCCTTTGAGCCAAAAACTTTTAGTTTCTCATAGTTAACTTTGCCCAGGAAGATTTCAGCAGGTAGGCCTACTGCATTTTTCTTTAACGCAAATGTTGGTGAACGATTTAGCTGATAGACTGCACAACACAATGCTTCGCCCCAAAGATATTTCGGTAAATTAGTCTCATCAAATAGAGTTCTTACTTTACTCATTAAAGTAAAATTTATTCTCTCACTGATACCATTTTGCTGCTATGTATGGGGCAGTGTATATTTATTCACAATTCCTTTTTGTTTACAAAAATTCTTAAAAGCATTTGAAGAGTATTCTCCTCCGCAGTCTGATTTTATTCTGACTGAATAATAACCTCTAGCCTTTAATTAATTGCTGAATATAATTAATATTATTACCTTCTGCTTCGCTCTTATGTTTCAACAAGAATACTTGACAGAAGTGAGAGCAATCATCAATAATTGTCTGGTAATAACGTTCACCATTCATTGTGTGAATCTTAAAAGGACCAGCAATATCACTGTGTATTAGTTCACCAATAACCTTATTTGATCTCGGCATGGAAACGTCATTGAAAGGCTTTCCTTTTGCCTTACCCTCATTACAGGGACTGGACACCACATATTCGCTTGGCAAACTGAGTAACTTCAAGCTCTGCTCATTCAAATGTCCAAGCCTCTGGTGACACAACACACTTTTATTAGAAGAGATAAGACAGGTAGCACTTTCTGAAGAAGGTTTTACGTCGAAATTTGCAACATACAAATTTTCGAAAGTAGGGCACATCATTTTCAGTTTACTGTTCGTAATTGTTGCATTTCGAACATCACTGTCAAAGTTTACACTGTAACCATTTTTAGTCAGCTTTTTAACAGATAAAAGGTTATATCTAAGATTTGGTATAACTATAACTTTTTGTTTGTTTGCCTTACTGGACTGGGTATAAATATTTCATAAATACCTGTTTATCACTTTTGGTGCTGCTCACAGTCCTGTTTAATGTCTCTATATTTAATAAGACAACGTACGTTTTGCCTTTCGATCAGACATTTTCAAGTCACTTTTAAAAATCCATAAAACAATAACAAGCATTATTTTATTGCACGTCAAAATATCACATTAAGTTCTTACACAACAAATATTACACAACACAATTTAGAACTAAAGCAACAATAAGAAAGTTAATACATGTCAGATATCTGAGTTACATATATGACATCATATTTAAACAAATGTAATATATTTGAATTGTCTTATAACATATACATACCTATTACTTTAAATGAGCAATTCTTGTATCTATATTTGTATCTTTGTATCTGTCGCGGATCTTGAAAACGGCTCTAACGATTTTGATGACAATTTGCATACAGGGGTTATTTAACGTCAGGAATTGAATGCGCTAAGTCTTATGTCTTCAACGCATAAAGTCTGAAAAATGTGCATCAAGTCTGAAAAATGCGCATAAAATTTAAAATCTGAACTTCTTTTTATACCACCTTTCAAGTCACTTAGAAGGCAAATAGGTACAGCTTCTTTTTATACCTCCTTCAAAGTCACATTAGATACATTATAGATACAATCCAGATGTTAAAAATACTGAACGATTCTCGTTCACCCAGGTACAAACGAGCCAAATATTAGCGAGAGCCTTTAGAGAGTTTTACAACTGCGAGCGAAGCGAAGCGTCCAGGGGCAGAGCCCCTAGTATATATTTATCTGACAAATTATTCAAGACACGTTCCAAATAGTATGCACTAAAAGAGCATGTTTTTGGTGCGAAATCATGATTTTATGTGCGAGGCGACGCCAAGTACATAAAAAAGCTATCAAGCACCAAAAAACACTTTAGGTACAAGTTATAAACGATACTTTTTAAGACTGCACTAGAATCACACGAACATTTATTTAATTAATTAAATTAGGTAATAATTATTATAACATTGTCTATTTGTAAAACAGCTGAACCTTTTGAAGTTACAGCTATTGTAATTTTAATACACAGCAATGCATTGTTTACGTATAATACTTTTTGGTCCTTAGGCTACAATAAAAGTAAATACTTTTAGGTCATTAGTACTAAAAACGTCAGCTGGTTATTGAATCAGCTGACTTTTTGAGCAACTAGTGAATGACTACAATAGTCACTTTATGGACGTAACGCATACATTAAAAACATCAGTTTATAACGCAGTATTTAAAAAAGAGTATTTTCCCTCTAATTATAATAGGTGCAAAACCTCAAAAGAGAAAACTGTACCTTTATAGCACCACCCTTGTATGTCAGTCAGTCACAGTCGATTTTCTTCGGAAGGCATTTTTAGTGATATCAGAATAAAATTACTTTCTCACTTTACTATAGTAGGTCTATAGAGAAAGTATAGTGATCGCAAAAAAATCGATGTTGAGATTTTTGTGGAAATATCCGTTTTGGGACCCCCTGAGTCCAAAAAAGTGGTTTGTACAAAATGTCTGTCTGTATGTATACAAAGCTAGAGCGAAAACTATTCGATCGATTTCAAACAAATTTGCACCAGACATGTCAAGTAGGCCTGTAAGTTGCACGAAAAGCGGTTTTGAAAAATTTAGAAAACAACCCTCTTTTTGGCAATAAACCCCCAAAAAATCAGTTATTATTTTTTATAAAAAAACGGCTCTAACGATTTTGATAAAATTTGGCTTACTTGTAGCCTTTAACGTACCCTACCATATGCAAAAAACCGCATCTTTCTAAAAATTCTAGATTAGCTAATAATAATAATAACATATTTTTGGTTTTTTTTTGCCATAAAGGGGGTTGTTTTTCAAAAATTTTCAAAACCTTTTTTCGTGCATCTATACACAGGCCTAATCGACGTGTTAAGTGCAAATTTGTTCGAAATCGATCGTATAGTTTTCTCTCTAGATAATAATAATAATATTTATTAGTTAATCTTCTACTTTAATAAAAAATCACCTCTCCTACCCCACCCTACAAATCACAGTGAATCTGTTTAATAATTTAAATGCGTTTGTGAGAAAGTATGTGCCAGTTCCTGGTACCGTTTATTTTGCATAGTTATAAAGCATGATAATCCACGTAAAAGCAAACACTTTTTTACGCCTTGCCTAAGCTTAACATTTTCGATGTATTTTACGCAAAAATTTAAATGGTAGCAATTTTGAAAACACGAAATAAATTATTTTGTTTTTGCTACACGTGTAAGATGTTAGACTAGGTACATCAAAATACGTAGGCTTGTACCAAATCTAAATTCAATATCCTATATATTTTTAAAATGATATCGAGAGTTTTGTAAAAAAAAATAAAGATAGATGGAAAAAGCATAGCCTATCTTGTATATTTAGTTCTACCCAATTAGTTCCTGAAGGTCGGGTAATTTTTGAATACCGGTACATGCAGTACGTTGGAATTGAAATGTAGTTTTATAATTAATTAAGAATTGAGTTAGTGTTTTGTGACGAATTTACACAGCAAGGTTGTGTAGTTGGCATTCTGCATAGGTTGGACAGTGGACACTATAACCATTTATACTTTTATCCAAATGGGTTTCTGCTCCTGTGAAGAAAATCGTCTTGATGTAACTTATTTAAAAGACATGTTCTTGAAAAATAAATTACGACAAAATTAATTGTATGCATAATGTTTTAACAGTTTTTGAAATCATGATGCGTTTTCTGGTACCTTTCCAAACAAGGAATATCCATAATAATTGACATTTAAATCATAATACCTACAAGATTGTTTACAGATGAACTGGCTGAAAATTTAAAAAAGGGATAACAATTTAGACGTCCACTGAGACGTCAAAATAAAAATGATTTCATTACACGTTTGATGGAATTTAAAACACTTTTGAAGTACCTATAGACTTCTATAGGCGCACCTCGGTGCTATGTTTGCTGGCAGTGAATCGGATTTTACCGTCACGCATTTTCTCATGCATTTTATGAAACGCTCTATTCCGTCAGTTTGAAAAAAGGTTTGGTCTTGCCGAGATTCGAACCAGCAGAGTCCATGACCATAGCCGGTTAGGCCACGAACGCATTGCTAGTTTAGTATATTTGCTAGTGGGTATATAAGTGTAACAGATTGTCCTACGTCATAGGCTTAACCCGTTAACGTAAACACAGTGTAGTAGGCCTATAGTTTAATTGGTAATACCTCTGAAATGAACATTGTGCTTCCTCATTTCGTAAGTCATGTTAAAAATGGACATTTTGCTTCCTCGTTTCGTAAGTTGTGTAAATATGTTTAAACTTCTCCCATGTGGTCTTAAGCACACAATTTACATTTTTTTCAACCATATCAAACTTGGATAAGAGCCCATTCTACGTCCCTAGAATGGGCAGATACTTTTAAAATAAATTATTTTATTTCTCCTGGCTGTGACACACGGTCGAACAGAAATAAAGATGTTAAATTTAAAATTACTCGTATACACTTGTGATTCCCAAATTGTTTGCATTGCAGAAGAGCGTTAAATCGCGTGTAATCCTCTTTCCCATAGGCCTATATGTTTAATGACGAATTGGAATAATAAACTAAAAAAGTTGACTATTTTCTATCCTCACAAAACATATACAGTAGACTAAAAATAAAACTTTTATTGTAGCCTATCCCTATATAACACAATTATTATTGTTCAACGATAACGTTATCAATTGAATCAATTCTTATCACTTAACACATTCCCACTGCTACCAACATAGAAATTCAAATATCAAAGAATACCTACAACATTACTTTTGTTTGTTATTAAACAGTTGGCATTTGGGCCTAATTACTGGTTATTGTATACGAAATTATTTCATCAATAATAGAGAGATTTCATTGTTTTCAAAACTATTAAAATAGATATGCAAGTTATAGCTGTAAACATTGTAGTGTTGTGTGTAGTGATTAAGGTAAGTCGTAGAGAAATCAATGTAACGCTTCCTCTTGTATAATTAATTGAATTGAAACTATTCACCAAAATGACATTAACACAAACACAATTAATTGATTTAAAACTTTTAATGATAAATAGTCTAAATTCCTACCTGACTCATAACCATTACCGGTACCTCTCAAACCGCTAAATCGATAGAAGGGTAGACCGATAAAATTTAAACTTGAAATAAAAAAACATTAGTAGTGCTGTGGGATAGCGCCACTAAGTGAGTCATTGTTTGTCACCAACCGGCCCGGCGCGGCGGCGGGTCGGGAGGAGGGGTTGAGTTCCGAGAAGTCGCTTAATCCCCTAGGTATCACGGCTGAGCGAAAAGACTGTAAGAAAGACATTTTCCGTATTTTATATGGCGGAATTCTTTTAAAGTGGTCATAACCTCCAAAATATGACTTTTGGGGCGCGGTCACTAGGATATTCTAAAATCGAGGAAAGTAGAAACTCATCCGGAAAATGATTGAAATACCTATCTCCATCTATATATATATAAGCCAAATCCAGTGACCCACTGATCACGATTTCTCAAAAACTACTGAACGGATTGGAACGAAATTTGGTATGTAGCTTCCTCTAAAGCCATAGGTGCTCACTAAGAAACTTTTCAAAAAAATTGAAATTTTAGGGGGTTTGGGTTAGTCAAAGTTACTAAATCACGATTTCTCCAAAACCACCAAACGGATTGGAATGAAATTTAGTATGTACCTTCCTCTAGGGCCGTAGGTGCTCACTAAGAAAGGTTTTCAAAAAAGTCGAAATTTTAGGGGGCTTTGGGTTAGTCAAAGTTACTAAATCACGATTTCTCCAAAACCACCAAACGGATTGGAATGAAATTTGGTATGTAGCTTCCTCTAGGGCCGAAGGTGCTCACTAAGAAAGGTTTTCAAAAAAGTCGAAATTTTAGGGGGCTTTGGGTTAGTTAAAGTTACTAAATCACGATTTCTCCAAAACCACCAAACGGATTGGAATGAAATTTGGTATGTAGCTTCCTCTAGGGCCGTAGCTGCTCACTAAGAAAGGTTTTAAAAAAAGTCGACATTTTAGGGACTTTGGGTTAGTCAAAGTTACTAAATCATGATTTCTGCAAAACCACCAAACGGATTGGAATGAAATTTAGTATGTAGCTTCCTCTAGGGCCGTATGTGCTCACTAAGAGAGATTTTCAAAAAATTCGAAATTTTAGGGGAGTTTGGGGGGGGTCAAAGTTACTAAAAAAACCACTGAACGGATTGGAATGAAATTTGGTATGTAGCTTCCTCTAGGGCCATAGGTGCTCACTAAGAAACGTTTTCAAAAAAGTCGAAATTTTAGGGGGCTTTGGGTTAGTCAAAGTTACTAAATCATGATTTCTCCAAAACCACCAAACGGATTGGAATGAAATTTAGTATGTACCTTCCTCTAGAGCCGTAGGTGCTCACTAAGAAAGGTTTTAAAAAAAGTCGAAATTTTAGGGGGCTTTGGGTTAGTCAAAGTTACTAAATCATGATTACTCCAAAACCACCAAACGGATTGGAATGAAATTTAGTATGTAGCTTCCTCTAGGGCCGTATGTGCTCACTAAGAAAGATTTTCAAAAAATTCGACATTTTAGGGGGTTTGGGGGGGTCAAAGTCAATAAAAAACCACTGAACGGATTGGAATGAAATTTGGTATGTAGCTTCCTCTAGGGACCTAAGTGCTCGCTAAGAAAGGTTTGCAAAAAATTCGAAATTTTACGGGGTGTTTTGGGGGCTAAAGTTACTAAAAATGCCCATAATAAATACATAGTGTAATATATTTATTGATATATATTTTTTTGTTAACAACATTTAACTTTGATTTGTCTATCCGTGCAAAGCCGGATCGAGCCAGCTATTAATCGTATAAGAAAGAAAGTGAAATTTTGTAGTAACGTCCCATTTACATTACAAGGTCAAAGAAATAGAATTTAATATAATGGAAAGTGAAACAAGAAAATCGATTCTATATACATCATACACTACAGTTTGTATAATTCACGTAGACTAAGCCGATGGACCCGAGACTACCTGAGGCCACTGTTATAATCCCCACCGCTTGAAATGAGTCACCTACTGGCTGTGTTTATTAAAAGACATACACAATTTTTTGTAATTTCTACGAGATTTATTGAATCTTGCCGACCAAGGTTTCGCCCGTGACGGCATTGACGAGGCAGCTTTACTGACTAAAGAATATTAGAAAAACAAACGTGTTTGAACATAAAACAGTTACTCACAACAAAGAAAAAGGAAAGAGAGTGGAAGGGAGAGGGGGCGTGGGGTACGTATGGTCATAAGGTTGAC
>JAGFPH010019005.1:0-15719 GCA_018207615.1 Philaenus spumarius
AATATTGCATAAATATATTCAAATAACGTACTTTTAACCAGTACATTTATTTATTGAAAACGCTATCAAATTTATCTTAATCGTTTATTTTGTAAGTAATTATTTTCCAAATAAATTTATTTATTTATTGCGTTAATGCAGGATTTTTTTCCGTCGCAATTTTGTTTCATTCGTAGAAGAAATAAATGTAATTTTTAACTGAAGTTACTATATTTTATTTTTAAATTTCAGAAAGATGTTAACAATGCAACAATACGGCATGCAAATGTTACTGGAAAGACGCGTTCGCACCAAAACTAATACAGTAGAGTTGAATGATTTTGTCCAGATACATACACAGGGCTTGTGAACTCTACGCATGCGCATATATATCTCGTCAGAGTAATGGTGTCGTATCCCCGGAGACCATAACAACATTACTTCTATAGAAACGTAGCAGGTGTTCCTTGTTGGTTTGTGCGATCCGTCAAAATCTCCTTATTCCACCGATCACAGTTTTCTTTATAATTTCGTTTATATATTACTACAGTATTTGTAAATATTTTATTGTATTTTTTAATAGGCATGTATTCGTAGTTTAAAAAATAAAGTTAAGTTCTGAGAAAAAATAAACATCCAAATTAGGACTAAAGGAGTTGATATCTTTATAAACTATTCCAGTAATTATAAAATTCACCACTTAAATATGTAAGAGGATATCAGTTTATTAAAGAGACCTTTTCTAAAGTTCCACGGGCTCCACGTTTAGTAAGTTTGGAGAAAGCACTTCTTGAATGCAATGAAAAATAATTCCCAATCCTACAACATTCTAGCACTTTCTCCCTGAAAGAGGAAAACTCCACGATTTTTATTTATAGATAAAGTAATTTTTCAGAATAATTTAATGACAAACCGTTCCAGCGATACCAAAATTATTAAAATCAGTAGAACTCTAGAAATAGTCGCTAACAAAAAATGAAAACAAAACCTACAACGAGACTATTTTAAATCAGGAAACAACAGGCTAGAGTGATACAGGGTATTTTTATGGTTTTTACCTGTTGATCGATTTTTGAGGGTATTCAGTCAGACTATAAGGTCGTGTCAAATACAAAAATGTTAAGAATGATCTCTTATATGAATGTTTTTAGATAAACCAGTCAAAAAACCTGCTTCTGGCTGATAGATTTCTGTTAAAACAATTTGGTACTGCTAAAGAGAAAAAGGCGTTAATATTTTTTGGTATTGCAAGTATCTCTAAGTTATTAACAAGTTTAGTTGTGCAGAACTTTAACCCTCTAAGCGGCAATGTTAAATTGTTTTGGATTTTCGGCGTTTGCAAGCATATTTAATAAAAAATAGTACAAAATAGTAATTTATCCCAATCCAAAAGTGTTCCATTGATTTTTTATAGAAAAAGATCCAAGGAATTCATATATGCAACTAAAAAAAATGGATTGATGTAGAATTGTAAAAGTTATTAGCTCAGGAAGAAAAAAAGTGTTCAGTAACGGGAAAAAATTTTCAACTTTAGGCCTACATAAAAGTAGTAAAAATTGTTTTGTAATTTTTTTCATGAATATAAAAAAAATTCGTAATTTTGTTCTAAATAGAACTGTATACAAATATTAATTTATCAATTTCAAATTTCTTATTTTGAAAACACCAGTTTTATGTTCCTTCTACAAGACTGCTAACAAAACAGGCCTAGTTTGAATATTAATTTAGGAATATATACTTTGCTTAAAAATGAAATATTATTATAAGAATGTGTAGAGAATAAACCAAAGAACTGTATACTTGTAAATTATTATTTCATAAAAGTATTTGAGTTAGCTTTACTTGAATCACAAAATGCTATGAAACAAATGAAACCTCGTGCGCACAAAGGAAATTCAAAAAATAACCGTTAAACAGCCTTGCTTTGCGATCTCAAGCGGTAGTTTGATTTCTACGCACGTCTGTACTTTCAACTGCTGTTTGAATAACATCTAACAAGTCAAGTCGAGTTTACTTTACAATAAACGAAAGATTGAACTTTGGTCTATAAATAGATATAGACAAGTCTATTAAAATAATACGAATTATAAGAGATATCTCGAACGCAAAATGTGCTGTTTTATTGGTTGAAATCTGTCCAATTGCCAAGGATTACAGACAATTCTACAATTTTGAAACTATACAAGTGACTTTTGATTGGATGGCAGTTTTAGAAAGTTAATGAAAGTTGTTGAATCCAAAGGTATTATTGTAAAAATATTCCGGTCGAGCGGTGGAGAGTTTCAAAGAAATGACAAAGTTGAGTCTTTCGATGTGATTTTATTAACGCGGCGTTGGCTTTTCAGAAAACTAATATTTTTAAACGATAATTACATATGTAAATATACGTTTTAGAAAGAAATGATAAAAACAAAAATTTAAGCTTGAAGTATTTCCTTTACAATGTAATTAGGTTTATTGAGATTTGATAATTTTTAAAGGGTGAAATAATCAAATCAATCAGACATTACCATTGTGCCGACTAAACCTGTTCAAACGACACTATAGTGCCTTCTGCCGCTTAGAGGGAGGTTAATTAGGTTAAAACTTGTTTAGAGTCATGATTTAAGACCACTAAAATTATATTTTGCACAGACATTAAATTGATAAATTATGCTCAATTTTCTTTATTAAACTGATTAATAGGTTTTACGGCTGTCTCATTGTACTTCATGCTTTAACAAGCTTGGTAAAATTGCTTATAACTGGCTTATAACTTTAACAACTAGGATTTTATAAAATTTGTCTTCAATACAAAAGATTAGGCTTTAGAATTGTTTTTTTTTTACAAGGACAAGTAAGTTAAAGTTTAAGATTTGCTGACCCCCAGATGCGCACATTATGAGTGTTCACATGTCCACTTAGGTGAAATGTCGATTCACTACCGAAGACGGCACGATCCAGAAAATCTTCATCGTCATGCAGCAGCATATCTTTTGCAAAGTTGGCACGAACACTGTAGTCTGTAAGCTTCACAACTTGTAAAAACTATAAACGTCTCACACTGATTTAAATAAAAACCCGAACCACAAAACAAGGAACAAAAACAAAAACTAAACAACTAGATTGTAAGTTACGTTTACTACGTTACCCTTATGTACATTTCGATGACATGGTCATCATCCTCAGAGGGTTCCACACTACTACAGTATACATACAATATTACAGAGCTTTAGGCATGTCGCACACTGGATCCGCTCCGTTCCGTCCGCTCCGCTCCGTCCTTTCCGCCAAAAATCGAAAACCATGTAATCAAATGTGAAACTGCACATAGCATCCGCTCCGTCCGTTCCGTCCGCTCCGTTCCGTCCGCTTCCGCCACTTTTCGAAGAGCGAGCGATTTTTGGCGGAAGGGCGGAAGGCCGGAAGCACCGCGCATGCGCAGTGTACAGATAGACAGTTAGTTGTATTGTGCAATTGAACTCGGGCGGTAATAGGTAATATATAGGCCTAATTCAAATTTTATTTACCTCTATAATTCAAAGTCTCGATAATTCAAACTTCCTTTAATTCGAAAAAAAAATACTTTCCCTTGGATTTCGAATTAGTGAGTTTCTACTGTATTATTTAGTATCATTTGAGTTTAAGAAAACATTTATTTTTAAATGAAATAATTGGACAACATACTATACATCAAATACCAAACAATTTTGGCGTTGTGGACAATTACCTTGAAATTATGTTTTCAGTTTTTGTTTATAACGCTGTTTCCCTGACCTATAGAAATGAAAAAAAAAACATTTTGTTTGTCATTAAAAAAGAAAAATATTGTATCTATTTTTTTGCAAATTTAACAGTTTTTGAGAGATTCCACAGTAAACATTTTGTATGGCTACCATTTTGAAAGTAATAAAAATAAAGTCTTTATGTTTGGTACACTTCTTACAGTACCATACAAAATTTGAACTCCTTGTCTTATCTATTTCTTAGTGAGTTTTTATAAAAAAACAAAATGGCCGATTGTGACTAAATTAAGCAGCAAAAGAGTTGCTGAACATTTTTCATTTATTTTAATGCATAGAATATGATTCTGTATTGCGAGCTAAGACTTTTTGACACCCTTACTACTCCCATAGTCATAAGAAATATTTTATAAATTAACTTAATGCAAACACCAGAAAACTATAAACTGAAAAAATTATGGTTTTCAATTTACTTATAACATGGTTTTCAATGAAGTTTTAAAACGAAGTTATTACTCTATGATGTGGGTTCTTATCTCACCTTAAGGTCACAGCCAACCACTCCTCTGGTGATATGCTTCTTCTAAAGTTTGTATGACGTTTTTGAATTGTAGGTTCTATGATGTGTAATAGCTCTATAAAATTTTCGTAACTCATACGAAAATATCGAAAAAATCTTTGATTGTCATTTTTCAATCTTGAAAATAGAGTATGATACTCGCCCTCACTAGCCCGTGCGGCATTAATACTGTGCACCCACAATCTTCTTTTTTTCCTTGATACTTGATCATCCTCTTCTGCAGCTATTGCCTATGCTATTACTGCAGTTTCTTCGTCGCTACTGCTGGAACTCATAATCACACAATGGAAAAAGCCGACACAAAGAATTTACATGCGAACAACCCAGACAGCACAGAATGTACCGAGTACATACTCACAAAGTGCCATATATACCAGGCATGTACTGGCACTTTAGGCATATACTGAGTACATGCTCGGTAAATGATAAATTCACTTCTATTTTTGTCATTTTTAGAGATTGTCTAGCATGTGAGTAGCACGTTTTCAGTATATGATTTTGGAATGTGCTGAAGACATTCTGAGTACATTCTTAGCACATTTCTAAAATAAAGAAAAATCACCCAAACATATTCTTCACAACTAACAAAGACTGTAAAATCAAACCATATTTACTGCTAAGATGGTTGATTTATAACTGTACGAACATTCTTCGCTATTATAACACAATAGACTATACTATCTGGGTGTGGAGTACCAAAAAATAAAACCGTTAGGTACTTGGGTTCGACCATTTACCACGTGACAGGTCCGACCGAAAATGAATCATGTTTCACCGTTCACGGCGTTCACCTTTCTTGTTTATTGTCTCTACGCTACAGTACAATCTACAGTCTGCCAGTTCTTGAGGTTTATTTTGGAAGTTCTTAATGCATCACTTATCACTTGTTTATAATCAGCTCTTCACTTGTGTGGTAAGTACTTTTTACAATTATTTAGTAAATATAATTTAAAACAGCATATATTTGCGTAGTATTTGTCTTTGAAAATTTTCCTTTATAGCCTAATTCAGAAAACCAATACAGTAGCCCATTGCAATTTGGAATTTTTCTTCAACTATGCTATTTCTGACATAAATGTTCACAAAAATTAATAAATGATATTAAAATTAATGTCCTTGAGAATTCGTCATGATATACTATGCCTAGACTTATATTTAATTCACTTTGTAAGTTTCATAACCTCTAATTTACAAGTAGTAAAGCATACATTTCTAAAATACTAGGCCTAGGCCCTAGTAGAATGTCTAAGATTTCAATAACTAAACGTAACATTGCATTTGAGAACTTAACATTGCTATTGTAAAAACTAAAAATTAAGTTCTAATAGGCCATCTGTTAAAATAATTATTTTACAACAGCTTTTTATTTGGTTTTTGCAGTAGGTATACACAAAAGTTAGTTTAACCCAACTTTTGTCATTGGGAAATTACTAGTTCTACACTAGATAGGTCATTGCATGTATAAATTATATCAGTACAACTTGATCTAAATTATAATTTTGCACTGTCAGTAGGCTAGTCTATGTGTAAAAACTGAACCTTGAAAGCGACTGGGCGTAAATTTACTATACGACCTCCGGCTATAATTTTTGCAGACAACGACATTGTTTTACATTCTGCTGTTAAATGTTGAATACAAGTGAACATAGGTACTGTGACTAAAAACTATTTTAAGTTAAAAATTCATTCTATTCTTGCATATCTGTTGGCATAGGGCCGTATAGTAAATTTGTACCTAACATATAACGGTGAACTTTTAGAATGCCACTACTTGTTGAACTAGGCTTATCATCATTTGAAGAATTGTTTTAGGAAAATGAGAAGTGTTACCAACTTAACATGAGATGTTTTAGTAATATTATTAACTTTAAACACCCTATACAAATTTGATATTTGTGATATAGCCTATTTTATACTTAATTATAGCCTATTGATGTTGATATTTGTATTCTTTTTGAATATGTTTAAGCTATATATACTCCCATTGTATTCAATTTGTTTAGTAATATACCGTAGTTAAACATTATTATTTAATCTAGATCTTATATAATTTTGCTTGAAGGTTGGCAGTTCTGTCATATTATGGCAAGGAGGCGTGTTTTATATTTTACCTTAAATAACATAGCACTTCATTATTTATGATATTAACCAAAAGTATTGGCCCTTAATTATAATAATTAAAAGTTAGGTTGGTTATTAGTCTATGATTTATTAAAGCAATATCAATTTCTACTGATTTGTAAACAACCAGTGATTAATGAATCCTGGTAGAATTGATCACACTGACAGTAACTTTGTACACCTCTCAAAAGTATTAGGGTTTTCATTTTTACAGTATACTGAATTCCATTAATAATTAAAAAAAGATTATTCATTCAACTTTAAGTTTAAAGTGGCAGTTTATGAGTTTTAAAATAAGTAATTCTGTTGTTCAATGGCAGTGAAATATATCAATTTTCAATTTGTCTATTTAAATTTTAATAATAATAATCTTTTTATGTAGCCTAGTAGATTTAACAATGTCAGGCCTTTATGTGTGCAAAATCTTTATAATGCAGGTTAGCTTATTTGGTAAATTATAATTATTGTATTAAACAATTTTCTGCTGTATGGATATTATTTAACTGTTTATTGTTTTCACAGCTTCTCAGTCCTGCTCCACAGTCAGTTTATTGTGTACCGATACTCCGCCATACTTAAACATAGTCAAGACTTGATCAGTTCTTTACACATTTGGTAAGTACATTTTGTTTTATAACACTAACATAGGCCCCTACTTAAAATATAACATATAGGCCTACGTTACTTTTAGGGGAACACCCATTTTTCATATTTTGCAAATATTCTACATATTTAACTGCGTCTAAAAAAACAAAAGTCGCTTGTAAATTTAAAAAAATTACGATAGCTACAAAACTAGTGTTTGACTTTAAAATATACTCTAAGTTAGATCAGGATAACTTTTCATATACGGTGTAATATTATATTAATGGATGTTCCTTATAAAAAAGAATTTAAACCTGGTGTCCTCTATAATTTTTGAACGACTGTAAATTTTCAAACAATATTTGGTAAATGTTACTAACATAAGTCAAAGTACTTTTTTATGTGGTTTAGGGTTTCAACCCTCACCCCTAAATAGGGGTTGCTGGGGGTAGTTTTTTTATTTTCAAATAGCAACCCCTAGCAAGTTGCATATCATTTTAAAGAGGGTAAAAAAAGAAAATGAATGCCGCAAACTAGACCTCTCTATGACTTCTTAAACTAAAGTTATGATAAAAAATGTATCACCATAATTTGATTGTTGAACTATCCACCACTAAAAATAACAACAAACTCTAAAATTTAACAACTAAGCTCTAGAGTGACCGTTTTCAGGAAACATTTTCAGTGTCCTTGGCTTAAGTCGTACACTGTTATTCAACTACCCTAGTATTTATAATTTAATATTTACATTCATGGTAAGTTAGTAAACCTAGAACATTTGACTAAGTTTTTACTTTTGATTCAGTCTTAATGAACAATAGACCTAGCAGTTAAATTTTAAAACATTTTTGGTAACCTGAAAACCTAAATCTATTTTATATTTTGACTTTTAAACGTAAGTCACAGATGAGTTAGGTGAGATTAGTTTTGGATTTTATCATATGTTTTGCCTTAATATAAAATTTAACAGTTAATACACAGTTATTAAACTGCAATGTTTGGGTTTGGTAGTCTAAACATTTAGTGCATTTATGAAGCTGCTATAAAATTATATTGTGTCAACATATTCTAATTGAACGGTTTCCTTTTACAGGCATTTATTAAATAGGAGTATATACATAATAACCTATCACATCACAATGATATGTTTTATAGCCATAGGCCTACAATATATAGGGCCCCTTGGCTTATTAACTTAATATTTCAAAATATAATATATGTTATTAATTTTTATTAGGTAGCCATTTTTTACACAAATTTGTATCATCTCTTGACTGTAATTTACTGATTCACTAAATGTTGATACACATAGACATATGTGGTAAATTAAATACTATATGTATATAGTAGGAATTGTATCATACTGTGTCCAGTACTAGGGGTAAGGTCTTGTTCAGAATGAACGTTGTTATTTTTATTTTATGTTACATTCTGTTATATTCTAGTGCCATTTATAACTTCAACAATATAACAAAAACAACAGCTTGAACATACCTGCTGGTATCGGTTACCTTATTTTTCCAGTTTGCAAAGTTATATGTACATACATCCTATAAAATATTCATCATTTATTATTTTATTAAAAATGAAATGTGTAGGCTGTTACTAAAAATCATTTTAATTATGTTTCATATAGAATATATAATATAACATAATTGCAGTAATATTAGATTTTTTAAACATATTTTGTAACATTTATTAGCTTATTCATCATTTTAAGTGAGCATTCAAATGTATCTTTTCAATTGTATTATAATAATCCATGGTTATTTGTTTAGATATTGTCAGACATCACAACCCGAATGCAATAGGTGAAGATATTTTAGCCCTTACAAAACAATGGCTGCTTAAGGCTAAGGAGATGAAGGGATGCCAAAAAAAAGTAAGTTGATAATTAAATAAAGGTTACGGTATGTATTAAATTAATGTCATAAACTGATGTCCGTTAGGCAGATTCAACTTTTGATATGGATAGGTTAAAACACTTTGCACAAAATGAATTGATACAAAGAGCTGTCATCTTCCTGCATGCTTAGGCAGATGTAAAATTGTGCAGACAGAATTGCTGATTTCATTGTGTTTTTGGTTTTCTAGTTGTTCACAGTTTGTAGTTGCAAAACGCAGAATAATAATAATTATATTATACGGAACAGTACAAAAGTAATTCCTTGCACACTATAGCCAGCCTAGTTTTAATAGTTCCTTTCACTATTGCAAACTATTTATCAAATAAGCAGTAGATGGTCTATAATAATTAAAGAAATTGAGAATTACAGAATGTGATCATCTCATACACTACTCGACTTTATTTTACAACTTGTCTTGATATTGCATCAAAAATTGCTACTTGCTGATTTGAAACCTAAGGTTTAATGGGCATTATTAATGTCATTAATTTATTCCAAATACTTTCTGCAACCCTTAATTTTGCTTCGTAACAATATATAAGCAAACATTATTATTATTTTAAACAAATTGTATATGTATCCAAATCACCAATAGATATAACTAATTTTACCTTGTATCCGTCGTATGACTTCGTTCAGCATTATGCCGATGACAGTTTTCGAAACATAATAATCAAAAACACAACAACAAAAAAAAAACATATAACTCACAACACAAAACGGTGACATGTAATTCGGGTAGACATCTACTTTATATCGCGGTCGAACGACTACAGACTATATTCAGTGGTCATTTGATTAGAGTCAGAAATTCTTATCGCCGAATCGTACAATATGTTGGAATGAACTGTAGCTGGTCACTAAGCAATTGGTTGTTGTTATGTTTAAAGGCTTTGTATATATCAAATTCCTATATAGCTACCCTTTAAGCAAAAATTGATGGGTTCGTTCAAAGTCAGTATTAAAATTGGAGAAATGATAATTATTGGTGTTAATTAAAGGGCGAGCGTAGTTTGATTTGTTCCATCTGTTTTCTTTGGTAAATGTTCCTTAAATCATTTTAAGAACAGCCTTCCATTTTTGGCCTATAGGCCTATAGAATTTATCACAATAACCGCTTGCAATTGATCCTATATACCCCAGTTTTTACTCAACCGGTCTAAGAATTTTGCGGCAGAGAATTTTCTGTACATTGTTATTGGTACGAAAAGCCACAGTTATGTTTATAACAACTACAAATTATAGTTACCTATAAAATGATGAATTTTTCCGTCTTGTGACTTCTTTTATATTCTTAATTTACGCGTTTCGGGGCCGTGCTCCCATCATCAGAATGAAAAATGAAAAATCACTCCATTGGAGGTCGTTAAATGTTACAAAAAACACAAACACATAAAAGACACTACACACGCACACGTATAAGAACGACAAATATGGACCTCATTTGCGAGGTTAACTTTAGTAGCGCTACGTTATCTACCGCACGAGACACTGATGTACACAATGGAGCACTAGGGGTATACTGGAAGCTAAGAGGTGGGGATATCAGAAGTCCTATCTGTCTCCGGACTATGTTGGAACTCAATGGCCGTGTCATACAAGTAATTCGATTTAAAAAATAGTTGGTCGTTCAATACATTATTTGGGCTGTTCTTGTGTGCCTTATATATTTCGAACTCCTCTGACGCGTCCATAAATCTACCCTTCTTACAAATATGGAGAGGCTTCATGTTATGTTCGAAATTAGTATACCTGTGGTTATTATCGACTATATGTTGTGCGAATTTCGACTTCATGTCACGTAGGTTCCTTTGAGGCAAATGCTCCTTGTAGCGTTCTTCAAACGTTCTGCCTGTCTGTGCAATGTAGAAACTATCACAATCACTACAGTCTAGTTTGTAAACGCCTGACTTTTTGCTTTTGGCAATGGGCCGTCTTTTCCGCAGTAACTTTTGGATGTTGTAATTTGTCCTGTATGTAACAGACAAATTCATCATTTTATAGGTAACTATAATTTGTAGTTGTTATTAGTAAAGTGACTTGGATACCGTAACATGGAATTTAAAGTTATGTTTAGTTTATGAAGAGTGTCGCTTAAAATTCTGGGGAGAATGTTGCCGTACTCTGTGGATACATATTTAGTAGATATGTCTATAAAACTAAATATATATCCACAGATTACGGCAACATTCTCCGCAGAATTGTAAGCGACACTCTCTGTAAACTAAACATAACGCTCTCCTCTTGATGAAAACTATAGAGGAATTGGTGATATACAAAGCCTTTAAACATAACAACAACCAATAATTACTTAATGACCAGATACACTTTCATTCCAACATATTGTACGATTCGGCAATAAGAATATCTGACCCCAATCAACTAGTCACTAGTCGTACAGCAGCGAAATAAAGTAGATGTTTTTCATGTTATATGTAATGTGAACGTTTTAATATGACTGTGATGATGAAATATATGTTTTGAAACGCGTCATAGACATATGCTGAACAAAGTCACACGACGGATACAAGGTAAAATTAGTTACATTATTATCAGTATTTTATTAATTTTAAATAATATGGTGATCATTTCTAGTATAATTCCTATTTTAAAATAAGATAATATTAAATTATAGAACATTTAATTCAGAACTATATTATTTGATTTAAGATACCGTTTGTGAAACAATTAATATTTTGTTGCAGGAAACCTGGATCATTTCAAGAACAAAGAAGTTTCCCTGTTATGATCCTACTGATTATTAAAAAAAGATGATATTAAAATTATGTTTGAATTCTTTTTGTGCATACATTTTGTAATACATTAATAATAATAAATAAGTTTAGACAGCTTCGGAAAAGTGTAGTTTTTTATGTTTTTACACCAGATTATTATGCTACACTATCATCAAAACCATCAATAACTGGGGAATGTATTATTTTGTTCATTCTTTGAAGTAAGTTAATCAAATTATTGTTGATTTGCTAAGATGTATGTTTTTTTCATATCTAAGGAGCTTAATTTACTTTGATTAATAACTTTTGAATCATTGTGTTTTATGTAATACAACTCTCTCTAAGACGAGCAGGTCTGTAGAATGTTCATAATGCAATTGAGGTACCGGTATTGAATGTGCGCAGAATATGCTAGACATGTTATATATATAAGTGTAGCACATGCCTAGCATGTATGTAGAATAAGTATACAGGTATATCACATTCAGATCATATGGTAGTCATATGTGTAGCATGTGAATAGAATATGCACAGTGCATATTGAGATCATGAATGTACCCGGAATATACTAGGCATCTTCTATATAAGTGTAGCATGTGCCCAGCAAGTGAATAGAATGTGTGTAGCTCATATTGAGGTAGTAAAATGTGCCCAACATATGTGTAGAATATGCAAAAATCATATTGAGATAGTGAATGTACCCAGAATATACTAGGCATGTCCTAAAGAAGTGCAGCACATGCCTAGCATGTACATAGAATGTACGTAGCTCATATTGAAGTCATAAATCATGCCAAGGATATTCAGAGCATGTTCTGAGTACATTCTAGGAATATTCTCCGGGCATGTGCCAGGCACTTTGTGAGCGCGGACGTTCACTTTTCCTGAGCACGTGCCAGGCATAATCTGGAATATTCAAGAATATACCTCGCACATTCCGCATATTCTTAAAGAATGTACTGAGCACATGCTCAGCACACGATTGTGCTGTGTGGGAATGACAGTCTAATGGCGGTTGGCGCTAAATATTAACGATAAAATTGAGCGGATCGGACGGAACGAGCGGACGCAGTGTGTGAGAAAACTGCCGGAACTGAGCGGAGCGGACGGAACGGAGCGGAGCGGACGGAACGGAGCGGATCCAGTGTGCGACAAGCCTTATGTACACGACCTCCCCCCACTCCTCCCCATACCGGTTAATCCAAGACCGACCTGGTGGGGGAATGGGAGGAGCCACATTAAATCTATTACAAGTGTCTATTATTAACAATAATAAAACAATTTAACAATAAATTATAAAACTATTAAGTACAAAAAATAACAAACTGGTCTACTAAAACTATAATAAATCAAACAGAAATAAAAATAATAATAATTAAAAAACATATATAAAAAAAATAAAAAACTAATAGGCCTAATAAAATAAATAACAAACAAAAGAAAGTAAACACTTAATAAAATAAAATAACATAACCTTTAAAATCCAATATTAACAAATACAGATCAACAAAATATAAATAATATAGGTCTATGGTTTAAAAAATACAAATAACTGAAAGTTAAAAAATTAAATTAGAGTTATTAAATATTACCAATAATAAATACAGTAATATCTTTTGCTAAAGGTTCCTATCCAGTCATAAGTAAAGAAAACAATGACGAGTTAGGAATAGGCCCTTTATCTGCATTTAATAACATATCATTGTCAGCCTGAAAAATGGAAATGCTTTCCAACGTCTCCTTAAAACTCCCCTCACAGACGTTACTGGAATTGCTAATTCAATACTGGCTTCCCGAACTGAATCTAGGGGCTGCACGTGAAGGCTCTCAAGACTCGTTCAACTCAAGACACACAAAGGATCTTTCTAAAACTCTAAGTTAAATTAGATATAAGTTTTAAGAAAACACCTGGTCTAATTCGTCCTATATAGCTCTCAGATGAGCTGGCGGGTGGGCAGAATTTAAGCAAATGGGGACGCCATCCGCTGGAGGGGAAGGAACACCCCGCACAGACCGAAGTATTATGTTCAGAGCACGGCAACAGACTGAGCCTTTCTAACCCCCACCACTCTAATCAACTCCGAGCTACTGCGCATCTCGAGGTCACGGCTCGTGCCAAACCTTCTCTAGTATACAATATATGGTCATACTTGGTACCATAATCAACTCGCAAATATTACTTGCACACATTTATTTTATATTAAGATGTGCATTCGCACTTAATGGATTAACACAATAAATTTACTAGCATGATAAGCAAAGATGGCCGCATTTTAGTGCGCTTACTGTGATCGCCGACCTTGGAATGAGTTTCACTCAAGTTCAATGTCTAAGCTGAACAAGCCGTAAGCTAGCGCCACAAGGGGAGATAAAGGTGCTTTAGGAAGGAGTAGGATACCAGCGACTGTACTCTCATGTTAGCTAAGTTGCGAAAAAAGTACATTAATAGTTTATCTTTGATATCTAAATGTTTACGATTCTAAAACAACATATAGTTAGTAAAAGTGGTTTTAAATAATGTATATTTCCTTAAATATATGATTAAGTATCAACAGATACAACATTGTACAGTTTAAACAAAGATTGTGCATTAAATCATGAACTTTATAGATTTGCCGTGCTTACTAAATATACAAGGCAGTTACAAACAAGCTAAAGAAAGCATTTTATACAAACTCAGACAAATAATCAGTCACACAGTCGACAGAAAAACATTTAGGAGGAAGAGTTTGAAAGATGTGTGATCAGAGTTTAGACAAAGGTTGCAGAAGTTCGAGTTTGTAAACTACACCACCACCGTTATCAATAAACTGAAATCTTTACAAAACTGTTTTCAAGAATTTAAGAATTGAACTTAACTTTGTAACTTGTTAAGCCATTTCCTCTGCTGTTCTAGTTTCTACTTTAGTTATCCGAAAGTGCTTATAGTTCTGAACGAGTAAAACTTATTTCTTTAAATATTTGAAGCTTGTAAAATATTTTACTTGGAAAACTACGGAACTTGTTTACTAACTTTTATTTAAACAATTATTTACTTTTATATAGTACTACTGGGCCCGGCAATTGCTTGAGTTTAAAATATAAAATACATGCTTAGATTAAATTAACAAAAAACAATAATTAATTTTGAAGTCACTTGTGGTTAAAATATAATTCTTGTGATCAGAGCAGGCGGTCGGCCAAGTATAGGTGTTTAATGTTAACGCAATTTATTTTATATCTGTACTGATATGGGTAAATTGTAAAAACTTTAGTGAAATTTGTTGAGTAGTTTAGAGAGTGTAGAAAATGTAAGTGTATAAATAATTATGTAATTTTAAGTTAGATTATCCCATTTAATCACATTGATTTAAGTAATCTAATTGCAAGTGGTTGTTGATATCAATTAGGAATAATATTTACACAATTTCAGCTTTACAGCTGGTAGGACGTGAATTCAATTTATGTTTATTCTATAGGGGTAGCAACCCCATTTCAAACCCATAGACTGTAGTAATTGTAATGTCTAAACACTCCTAATATAAATAAACTAAGACATTTTTAGTGAAATCAGTCTAATAGTTGTTGAGTCTATAGATGACAAAGAAACAAACAAAGAAACACGCATTCATTTAATACGTAGAGACTTATTATAATTACGTGTATAGTAATAAGTACCAGGAGACCGAGCTAAAGCTCGATTATAAGCAGGGCTATGATTTCAATAATAAATATTGGATTATTGAGTTTTGAGGTTAGGCCTATAACATTAAACAACTAAATAAAGGGTATATACAACATTAGGCTTACCTGTAATAAAAATACAGTTTAAAGGATTAACCATAATCTCAACGCTATGCCTCAGAAATAAGTCAGACCTAAATTAAAGTTTAATATTTTAATATCGATTTAGGCCTAGGGCCTAGTTCGCTCACGTCAATAACTATTATTGCAAATTTCCGTGAATATCGTTTAGGTTAGGCCTATAACATTAAACAACTAAATAAAGGGTATGTTTATTTAGCAGAAGTATTCGTTGCCATGGTAACTATAAATAGATACAGCATTAGGCTTACCTCTAATAAAATATACAGTTTAAAAGAAAGCAGAT
>JAGFPH010019006.1:0-15717 GCA_018207615.1 Philaenus spumarius
CCACTAATTTTTGACTTCAATAAACGCAGCTACACTAGTTGCCACTACTGGCAGTTTATTTTTTATTTAGTCAATTATCCTGAATAGCTAACATAACCGCTTCAATATTCTCATCACACTTTGACTTGTATCTTTTTTCATCACAGATTAAATCACTGTTAATTTTAAAACAATAAATCAATTCGTAGACATTGCTTACACTTGAAGAATCTTTCCATGTAATTGCTAAAATGTAAGTAAAAATATACCACAGCTCCCATTTCGTAATTGGTGAATCAAATAAAGAAGTAGTCATTTTAAATTTACCACTAAAACTGTAACACAAAGGAAATATACAATAATGCTTACAATATACTGCTTTATGAATAATTAGTGTAATCATAAATTAAAACTGTGTTTCGATAATCAAAGTTTTTGTATTGTACAGAATGTTAGAAATAAATAAATCGCTGAAATATTATATGCAGCAAGTAAAGGAAATTCTGAAGGTATTTTACCTGTTATTTAGTCCGTCGAGTGACTTCGTTATGCTTCTTCATTTACGAAGTTTCTAGATTGTAATCTCAATTTCAAGTATGTAATATCTCTTTTTCTTTCGTCATATATTCATAAAAACACAAACACATTCAAAACAAAAAGCACATAATAAATAATTTTTAACGCTAGACGATTGGTTGATGTACACCATCGCGTCGTCTATGGAGTTTGCGAAGTCACACGACTTACTGATAGGTTGGGCCTAGCCTGGACCGATATGAATTAATTACTTGTACTTAGAAATGTATTTTAATTTAAGGTTCGAACTAAACTTGTTAAACTAATGATCTAGTTGTAAAATACTTATAGTAATTTCCTGTATTTTTTTCGTTTTATGAAGTGAATTGGATACCAAAAATCATGAAATTAATATTTTTAGTTCTTTACAGGAATTTGTTCCCGGATAACATTATCAGTGCCTGTGTCAGTCAGGTGAGCTAGTCAAAGTTAATTATTATTATAGTAATAAATGTTGATGGTGATTTATGTAATTTGATTTTCATTTATTTGCTATAAAACGTTTTATTTTAGTGAACACTTATGTTTAGTATATCATAATGTTTGCCACATTTGTATATATTATGTGTAAGCAAATTCGTTTTCATATTTTACAAATTGTTGAATAAATCTAAATGATTTACAATTAAAGATACATTAATGAGATAAATGGGTAGTAAAAATTTAGTTTAATATTCAAATTACTTTCATTTACTTTATACATAGATTACGTAACACAAGATTACCGGATATGATTGTGCATTCCCAATTTTAACTAAATGTTTAACAATTCAAATATAACAACATTTAAAAAAAAAATTTGATTCGATTTTATTTTTTGTACTTAATATGACACCATAATTAGAAGTATAACATAATATTGTTTTTATGTCGTTATATTTTGCCTTGCTTAGCCCAATATAGACGGATCCGGAATTTCATTAGAAACAAAAATCTTACTTGTCCCCTTTGTGATACACGTCAAACTTTAGCCCAGAACTTATTAATACTATTCAACAAACTCAACATTTATTTGTAAACAATAATTTTAAAGCATGTTCTGTAAAGTTAAATTTATATTAAGTTTCCATACAAAGTTCCAAAACAAGTTATTGATGTGCATTACTATAACGACAAATTTTAACTTCTTATAATCATTTTAACTGAAATTAAGTAGTACTACCTTTAATTTTTGTATTTTTTCAGACTCGAACCACTCTCACTTTTGATCCTACCTCAGACAAAATGAATATAAGTAAGTTCTTGTACAAATCACAAACTTGTGTAATATTTGCTAAATTTACTTGTTTAAATCAAAGTTAAAGTTATACTTAAAATTTATTAAAATAGTATATTATTTGCTATAAGCCAAGACACTTACACAAATGTGTTGCAATTAAAAATCCATTAATGTTTTATTTAACCAGTTTTGTATTCCTAATTAATTTGTCAAACAATAGAATTTTAAAACATTTCTTCAGCTACTATCGTGTTTAACATAATAAAACTTCATCTGCTGAATATTAGAATGTACTTTGTCCGTTTTTCTGTGAATAGACCTAGTACTGTAGTTCCATTGTGAATAGAATAAAAATAAACTTTTCTTTTTTTTTATTCAGGTGACCTTTATACTTGGGAAATAGGATCAGAACCCTCACATGGGTCAAACGTCTTAGGCCTGGTGATGTTTTCAATAATTTTAGGTATTGCAATTGGGAAAATGGGAGAAGTGGGCAAACCACTTTTGAGGTTCTTTGATTCCCTTGGCGAGGCAGTGATGGTCATTACTAACTGGGTAATATGGTAAGTTCTTATAATTATTATATGCAAATTTAAGATATATTCGTGATTCGCACGCCAATTCTAATCAACCTGTTGGTTCGGCAGATCGGAAATGTAAAAATGACCATCCAAGAGATAAAACTAAAATTCTAGCTATTTTCAAGCTCATTACGACTAATGTGCCGATGTCGTTGATTATGGGTAGAATTGTGTAATAACCACAAAGTAGAGAGCTAGAATAAATCTGTTGCGTGGCCTGTAGTAGTGATGTTCTTTATCTTCGAAATTTTATTATATATTTATCTATAGCGATACTGTTTCTAGTCGCTTTAGATATTGTTTTATATTTGTTTCTTTGTTTTTTGTTGTGTCAGTTCATTGCATTTGTGTGCACATTTTTTTACTATGTAGTTTTAAAAAAAGATTGAAATATTTATTTTCTGTATTTTATAAAATAACGTCTAAATTATTATTTTTTAAACGAAGTGAATGTTTCGTTCTTAGATACATTACATGTCCTTCTACATATAAAACTATAAAAGATCGAACATTTTTTTGAACATTTTTTCCCTGAGGTGTACTACTGTTTTTGGGAGCCCTCAGATCATTTCGACGATCACGACAGTACGAAACACTATTCGCGAAACACGAAGCACACTCGCTATTTTTCGAGATATTATAATAAATTAGTTAATTTAAATGAACTAGTTGAATGTACTAATAATGTCAGACATAACAGTGAAATACTAATCCATTTCTAAAAATATACTCAAGAAAAACGTACTAAATATTTAAAGGTATATAATATAATATAAGGTGTACTCTTATGTAATTGATATTTAAAAAATCTTTTTTCATACATTTAAAAAAATATGTAAAACTAGTTGAAAGAGTTTTTCACGTAAATATATTAATAGTGTATTTGATTACAACTGTTGTTGTGGTGGGAAACTAATTAAACTTGTAATTAGAACATTTAGATGACATCATTCAATTAGGATAGAACCTAAGCAACAAATTCATACTTTGTTTTTGTATTCACTGGCCCTAAAACTTTAAATATAAAATTGTACAGTCGCAAATATATGTTTTATAAAAATAGGCCTAAATAGAAAAAACCTTAAATTTATTGATTTTATTTAAACTTTAATATTCATGCTTACACAAAACGGAAAAAATCCTATCATATAAACAGTTTCAGATTTTTTATTAAAAGTAATAAATGAAAGAGGAGAAAACTGTGCACTTATTGAAAATAGAAAACATACATCAATCTAAAAGTTATGTCTTCAGTTAAAAAAAATACTGAATTAAAAAAAATATTAAAAAGACAAATCAGGCTTGTAAATATATGAAAATACTTATATTTGTTTTTATTATATCTTGATCACCATATAAAAGATTGGAAGTTGTTTGTAAATAACCAGTAATTCCTTTAAAAACTCTAGATTGGCTTGTGAACTATTGTTTAGTTTTATTTCTTTTAACAAGTGATTTTATACTTTATTATATTATTAACTATTATTTATTATTTATTAAAATTATATTAATATATCAAAACTCTTTAGATTGGGATTATGTTTATTAATTTACCTAAGTCGTGTTAACACCTTTTATTTTTGTATTATATCGTACACTTTTTGTATAATTTGATTCATACCACCTTAGCCGTTAGGTTGAATTAGTTGATTAGTGAAACACATTTATTTATTTTTCTGAGAAGGTTTCAAAATATTTTTATGGTGAAATAAAGGAGTTTATTGTTTGATGCACGCATTAATTTGTTTAGCACTAATTAAGCTTGTAATCGACATCCAGGTTTAATAAAGGATTTAAATGTATTGCCAACATTCAAACGAAGATAAACATGTCTAATATAATTTCTTTTAATTTGATTTTCTAGGCTGTCGCCAGTCGGCATAATGTTTTTAGTTAGTTCCAAGATTCTAGAAATGGAGAGCATCTCAGTCGTGATTGGTCAGCTGGGATGGTATTTCTTCACAGTAATGCTCGGTCTCGCGATCCATGGGCTGATAGTAATTCCGAGTATTTACATGCTATGTACACGAAAACTTCCCTTCAAGTTCCTCGCCAACATGACCCAGGCTCACGTCACAGCGTTCGGAACAGGCTCAAGGTAATATAAGCAAGACGTGATCTAGGCCTAATGCCAGCTTTACTAAATTTATCAATTCTCATTTTCCTTTAGTGAATTCATTTTCAGTATTCAGGTAACTAATTGATTAAAATAATGTTAGTTTCCGTCTCGTGTCATCTTTTTAGGCAGGTGTATAATGACGCGTTTCGGGACTTTAAACCCAGTTTCAGATAAAATTATAATTTACTTGAAATAAGTCATCAAAGATGAAAATATTTCAAACACAACACAGGTAGTACATTTTCACCATCTGGCTACCGAACGGCACCTGTCCTACGTCGGCTCTATTATATTTATATACATAGTATTTATATGTATTATAAATTTCAAACGAATAGGATGAATATTTTTAGAGAAAATGTATTTTTATTGAAGACAAGTTCATCGAGACTGCTTATTGGCTAGAACACTAGTCTTAACGAAATTGTGATTTATAAAAATCATCATCCAATTTGTATAAAATTTAAAATATACATAAAAAATATATATTTTATAATTGTTTACAAATGACAAAAGATAGCTTTGAGAAAGAATGAGCGATAACTCAGAATACTGTATACATATACAGTCTGTATACGATGTATATTATTTAATCGAGGTCTGGAGGAGCCTCGGCTCGGCTAGATGTCGGTCACCCGACAGCCGGGCAAGTTTCATCTTTGTGAAAAGATATGCTATTGTTACGAGCCGTAATATTAACGAATTTTTCAAAATTGCTAAAAATGCTACAACAATCAGTTCTTGTACAAGAAATGCAATTCGTAACGCTTACTTCCATTGTTGCAAACCACAGCTGTTTATAAACAATATAGTATTTTGCACCTTTATTATAATAGACTTGCATTGTTATTAAATGCGTTCGTTTATTTGTTGTCTAGAACTCATTAACAGTTATATCTAGTACTAGACATGATTTGCCTGTCATATATTCTTTTAAACAATGGAATACATTTTAAAAATATAGTTTATAGGTTTCAGTATAGTCATACGTATATCACACAAACATGTTAATTTTAAACATTGGCATACATTGGAGAAATAGAGGTTATAGGTTTCAGTATAGTCATAGGCCTATACTACACAAACCAGTAATTTAAATTTTTTTTAAAACTAAATTACAATAAGACCAGTATAATTATATTCGGTGTTCATAACGTAGGCCTAATATAAGTCCAGGGCTTATCTTCATTACTCCTAGACATTTTTAAAAGACCGCATTTCCCAGAAAAAATAAAATTTTCAACGTCCAAAAGCCATATAAAAATCTTAAGACATCCCTTATCGATGAGTTATTAATAATATTTTGTTCAAAAACTTCGTTTTTTATTTGATAATTGTTAGGGATATGTATAATACAGCCATTCTTTGCGAGAGAGTTTCTCGTTCTCTCTCGCACTCACGCAAAGTATACACTATAAATAAGGTAACCGTTCAAAAACAAACCTTGAGAGCAAAATATTTCTCTTTGGGATATTGTTAAGAAATGTGTAAAGATTATCTTAGAACTTTCTCAACGTTCAAAATTGCAATATTTTATAGTTGTTCTACATTGCAAATGGGTGTTTTTGCGTTTTTCAAACTTAAAATAATAAAATTGATACAGCAAAAAAAAATAAAAAATTTTTGAAATGGCTGAAACAACCTAAATTAATTGTGACGAAAAATCTAATACTCAAATTCGTTAAAAAAAGATATACAAATATTTTACTACTATTGCCGCCTGGCAACATGCGGATATGTTATAAGAGACTCTTTTTGTTTAAGTTGGTGCAGGAAATCTAATGAGATACAATTTTCTAGCGGGAGCGAATATAGACCATGGACTATAGTGAATACATTGAACATATAGAACACAAGTGGGCATTTAAAGTTTATACGTGTAGATCTAGTGATACTGCTATGGACGTAAACCGACTATTAGTTTTAAGAAAACTTTATAAAACAATTCGTATTGTAAATTTTAAATTAAATTATTTACTCATTTTTTATGCTGTATCTAGTTTGTAACAGTTTAGGACAACTACATAAGTTTTTCATATATTGTGAATATACGCTGCTTTATTTAAAAAAATTTCTTTCACTGTTCATTCACAATAAATTCTTTGAATCATTAATCATACACATGGTAACCTGAAACTAAATTTAAAAAAACAAAATTAGTAACTAAAACCAGCCAGGACAGCGTTTCATACTGAGAGATGGTGCCTAGACCACTTAGCTCTATTAGAAAGGACAACCAGATGGAGTAATCGCCAGGGCCATTTTTGGGCGTCTATAACAAATAATAGGACGTCTATAAAAATTTGCACTAATCTATTTTATGTCTTGCAATCATTTTGACATACTCACATAAAAATTAAACAAAATTATAAATGTAATCGCTTCTCATAAATAGTGCCTCTTATCTTAAGTATAAGAGAAGGTTTGAAATATCGGGAAAATGAAACAGAACTGTATTTACAACAATTTTAAAACTATTCCCTCGTTATTTACTATACCGTATGATATAATGTATTTATTTAATAGTTTAATTTAATATTATTAACTCAATAAAATGTATCTCAATCTCTTATTGTTTCAGTTCTGCTACGTTACCTATTTCCTTGGCGTGCTTGGAAGAGAAAAACAAATGTGATCCAAGAGTCTCTCGTTTCGTCATGCCCATTGGAGCTACTATCAACATGGATGGCACTGCTCTCTATGAAGCCGTAGCTGCAATATTCATTGCTCAACTACGGCAGGTCCCTCTTTCATTTGGAAACATTATAGCCATTAGGTAATCACGTTTACTAAATGGATTTTTATTTAGTTTATTTTCTACCAGAGTAGCTTGCTAGGCTCTGTACTGAAGATTTTAAACGGCGAGATAACATATAATAATTAATTTAAAAATACGACGACATATAACACAAACCATTATCTAGTAACGCAGCTGGAACTTTATAAATTAGTATCTAAGTATTTTACATACACAGAAATCATAGAATAAATACAATATTTTTAAATTGAATAACGATAGAGAAATATTGATTTTCCTTTCTTATATGTTCTTTATACAAAATTGTACATATATTATGTGTTACAATGTTTTAATCACTTAAAAATCGCCCCTTTTTATAATAGAAAAGTTAATACTTTAATTAAAACTTACGCCTTCTTAACTTTAAAATAGAGACTGTTTGGCAAACAAAAGACATGTTATAAAATATTACAAAATGTTTTATGCTTTTGCTGGCTACCCATTATTAATTAAGTTTGAATATTAAATATATATTATATTATACACGTTTAGCAAAAAATAATAATATGCGACTTCACAAACAAATCAATAAAATCTTTACGGATTGTAAAGCCAAAACATGACTAGTCCCACTGGCCTATTTATAACATGATTTAAACATGATCATGATCATGATTTGTTTATAACATGATCATGGTTTTTACATGATAACATTTAAAACAAAACCTAAATTGATATTTTTACTTAAAATTCGTACAACAGTATAGATTTTTCGTTAAAATATTTTCAAAAGTTATTTTTAATTGTTAACGTTTTTGGTAGCTACGGTACTTGGTGAGACCAGAAACAGTAAGTTGTATTTAAATGAACCTTTATTTAAGTTTATTAAAAACAATTTATTTCATACGTTACATGTTATTAGTTCTTATAAAACACAAGCTGGCCCGATCCGGCTTTGTACGGATAGACAAATCAAAGTTAAATGTATATTAACCAAAAATATATATCAATAAATATATTATGTGCTATATATTTCTTAAGGCGATGATAACCACCCAGGTTTTTCGCCTATACAAAAAAATCTTATGGGGATTTTTAGTAAATTTTACCTCCCCAAACTCCCCTTTTTTAGCGAGCACCTTCGGCCCTAGATTAACCTACATACCAAATTTCATTCCAATCCGTTCTGTCGTTTTTGAGATTTCGTGATGAGTGAGTCAGTGAGTGGTATTTGGATTTTATATATATATAGATAACAATTGAATAATATACCAGGTGTCCCATCCCCCCTTAACTTTCGAACAAGTAGAAATAAATAAATGAGATTCGGGGTATGTCTATACGACACAGGGAGATGAATTTTGGTGTAACAGACCATTTCACCTCTTACACCAAAATGGTAGATTGAGAGGGTAGTTCAAAAATCTTAAATGCAAACCCAATCAAATGATATCTCAAATTAAAGGGCTTGATAAATGAAGAAAAATGGCACAAACAAGAGGTCGCTATCTTAACATTATCGAAAATGGCAGTCAGTCAAAGTTGCTAATTTAAGAAACTTTGTACACTCTGTATATATTTTTAAATGTTGTTCTAGTAAATGTGTTAGTTTTATTTTTATTAGGTCCTGATACATGCCATTATAGTGAAGTATCCTTTATGTACACCGCCAAACAATGCAAATTGGTTTACATTCTTATTTCATGTATTCAGTCTTAAAATTCCATTTTTGATTTTTTTTCTTAGTGCATCATAAGTTTAGTTTTGTCAGTATAATAATTTTCCTGTAATGTTTTATTCCGTCTTGAATGTCTGTAAAAATTGTTACTAATCATTAATTCAATTTCAAATTTAACATTTTAGCCAACGGATTATTAAATTTATAACTAAATAAATTACCTTTTTTCGGTACGTCAACTAAGGAAGGATTAGTTGACGTACCGAAAAAAGGTAATTTATTTAGTTACTAATTAAATTTCATTGCCAAAGTTTCATCTTTCTGTATTAAGTTGTAAAAATTAGCTTTCGTTGTCCAATATTTTTGTAAACATTTTTTTCGGCTGCCATTTCGGATAGGGGTGTCGTATCAACATGTTATGAATTGCTCTTTACTCGCAATTAAAATGTTTGTGATTTAAGGACAAAACAAAAATGTTTACATTTAAGAAATATGAGTTGCCCCCTACAGGATCTCTCTGGCGAGAAGGGCCGTGGTATTGAAAATTTGTAAAAGTAGTTACTGATCATCCAAAGACGTTCCCAAATTTGCAACTTTCTAATTTCCGTTGTCTAAAACTTACAGACAGAGTTCCATACTTCTGGAACACTTGTATATATTTATTTTGTACCTTACTCTATTATTAAATTTTATTACAGTATTATAATAAAAAACAATTATTAGATTTTTTAACTTGATTTAATAACACTGAAAACAAGTTTTAATTAAAAAGAAACCGGAAAAGTAAAGTATTTTTCATTTTGTTATTCATTATTTTGCATCCACTTGCACTAGTGTCGTTAAAGTACACGTCTCTGACGGCTCTATATATTCTACCTTGGCACCTGATATCGTCTACGTACCCAGGCCCTAAGAAATGCTGTTTATAATGATAAACTCTTTAATAATAACTTTGCGAACATAGTAATTTGTTTCAGAAATTTAACATTATTTACTACCATAGATTAAAGATAATCATAAGCAATTAATCAAAAGAAATTATAAATCGTGGTTAGCGTGCGATGACTATGGTTATCTATACAAGTGAATTCAACCATAACAGGTTAATTGTGTTAAAATAATGTAAAATAATTTTAGGATTACTGTAGATGTATAGTAATTTGTTTTTTGAAAAGCAACACAAAACAGTGTACATGTAGAATAGTTTAAGTTTCTTAAACCCCTTAGTAACGATGCTACCAACCAACTTTAGGATTGAGTAGAGTAAGACCGATTTATCAAATTATGTATTATATTATAATTTATTTAAATAGTGTAACCGCAACAATGGCCAGTATTGGAGCTGCGGGTATTCCTCAAGCAGGATTGGTTACTATGGTGATGGTGCTTGATACCGTAGGACTTCCTGCAGAAGATGTTACCATAATTATAGCTGTGGACTGGCTTTTGTAAGTACTTCAATGTATTAATTTTAAGTAATCTTAAGTAAACTTTTCCGTATGAATAATTAAATATATATGATACAAAAGACTATGATGTGCAAACGAATACAGAAATTGTATGAAAGAATATACATTAGCAATGTTTTGCATAACTTTCATTACTGACAAAAAATTGTTCAGGGATTTTAAATAAAAATACAAAAACAATGTTTTAAACTTATTGCCGCTATCTTGAAATTTATCGAATATTCTAAGTTAAACCCCTTATTATTTAAATGTTACATACAATCCATAGTTAATGCTTGAATGTATGTTTCATTTTGACTAGTGTTAAAAAACATGTATTAAGGTTAATTTAATATTGATAAAAATATGTATATATTTCTTTTTATATTTTCTACTAGTACTTCTGTGAACAGTAGACCAAGCGAAAAAATCGTCAATCTTATCTTTATGGCAGATTCGTATTAAACAGGGTTTTGTTTAATAGGAATGATTCTAGAAGCATAAATATGGTATCATATTAATTTCATTTTAGGGAGAGACCGAACTGGGTAAATAAATATATAATTTCATCATTTCAAGTCAATAATGTACAAGATCTGCCAAATCAATCCGATAATTATTTTGCATCATTTTATTCTAATGACAATGTAAATTTGCTGAATATGAATTTGTCTTTTCATAAACCTCTCTCGACTTAGTTTATATTGTTTTCTTGTAATATCGACGGAATCCGTAATATAATTGCAAAACTCAATGTAAAAAAAAGACAGGATTCGATAAGATCTAGCTAGATATGAAAGAAAATTCACAAATATTCTCAGAAACTATATTATAAAATTTTTATTTTGTTCATTTCTTATTGTGTTTCCCTTCATCCTTGCAACTGCGTAAAAAAGGACTCAAGAAATAAAAGTTAATGCATACATCGTTTTAAAGGAAGCAATTTTCAATATGACTTTTATCTTTCATAGAATTTTGAAGATAGTCTTTTGCAATCGTTGAAGACAAATTATAATTCGTAGGTTACAATAATTGTAAATTATAAACTTTCATTAAAGATATTCGCTTACAAACAAGATAAAAAACATGATTTTTCAGTCGAGTTACTTGATAGCAGTAAAACATTAGGTTAAATTTTGTTACCTACTAACCCGTACATTAGAGCTTTCTGTAAATTTAAATGTCGCGTGCACACACGGCATGGCGGAAACTAAAAATAAGACCGTCATTAGTAAAAACTAAAGTTTATACAAGCGATGTTCTAGCGCTTTACCAATGCAATATCATAGGCCTTCAAGGTTGTCTCCACTCACTGGATCGATGCTTTTACACACTCTTAAATGCATTCAAGGAATATTCGTGTGAAATTTAAAAGAAGTTAATCATCGCATTTGGCCGTAACTGCTAAGTAATACATTTTTTTGAAGCGTTTAAGTAGTTTTGTATGACATTTCCACTTTAGCTTATAACTAATTTGTATAAAGGTTTGTAAAATAAGAGATTTCGTACCTATTATAATTTTATTTCTTCCTTAAGTTTATCTTAACTTTGAACTAAACTAAATTTTGAAATACACCTTAACTAACCATTATTTGATTTGTACTATCAGTTTTTAATTTGATTTTTTCGATAACGATTTTTTACAGGTTACAATTTTATTACTAAACACAATTTAGTTCTTTTAATATTATGACAAATATTGCTACTGAAAACAACTGAAAAAGTAAAAAAGGATTTTTAAACTCACGTTCACATTTTTTCTATCGCTTTGAAATTATAGTGTTATCAAAATTACGTTGTATCATTGAGAACTTTTACATTTGAACGTAAAAAGTAATTCAATTATACAATTACTGAAAATACAAAATCAAAATTACATAGGAGAAATGGTAATTCTATTTTTCATACATACGTGAGTATTCAATAAAACTATATCAAATAAACAAAACTCTTTTGAACATTTTGGTGTTTTCTACATGTCAAATGTTCCGAAATATATCATTTACTAGTTGATAGAAACCAACTTTATATTACATTACATAAAAAAAATTAACGTAATCGTTATCAGGCAAATTAAATTTAAATCGAAAAATTCTAGGAGTTTAACTCAAAGTTCTTTTGGAAATACGATTTCGATATTTACAAATTTGACAAAAAAAAAAATTAAGTAAATTATGTATGGTTGTATAACTTGTTTTAATAACGTCTTTACTTTAAATATTAGTTCACTAATACACACGGGGAAACACCATTATATCGTTTCACTTATCAGAGAAGATGAGATGCTTTGCTTTGAGAAAAATATTTAATTACAAAATCAGTAAACCTTTTCCACATTTTCGTTAAAATTTTAGTTATCAAAAAATCTATGTTACGGAAATCTTAAAGATTAAGCGAATGTACATTTCACATTTTCGTTTTGTCTACAAATACTTTCTTTATCATTGTTCTTCAAATTGTTGATGTATTATGTTGTTGTATATTCTAGAGAATTTTACATAAAGTTTCATAACTGCCAAACCAACTATTTTGAACTTATCAGGAAAAGGAAGTTAATGTAATGGAACCTAAAATTATTATAAAATTTTTATCACATTTATATGTTTCAAGACCATTATAACAATAGTTTACAGCATTTAAAAAAAGATGGATTAGTTTTTATGTTGAAATAAACAACAAAATTGTTTTATTTGTGCAAAATTTGTATCATTATAATTATTATTATTTAGTTTCGATCTACGTTTTTTAAAGAAATCATAGATAATTAATTGCTCAGTAGTGTGATTAAAAAAGTTTAAAGATATAACTATACAAACATCTGCAGAACTGCTGATAATTTGTAAACAAAAACAATAAAGAATACAGTAAAATTTAGAATCTTAATTAATGTATAGCATACAAAGATCAAATTTAGCCAATTTGTATGTATTATTATAGTAAGAAATTGAATACAATGACAGTTATAACAGCAGATAAGGTTTACTGACATTCATAATTCAAAACAATTTTAATTTAGGCCCAGCCTATTGGAAAATTATTTACAATTTTGCAAAGTTAATACTGTTATAACCTTCAAAGAACAATAGTAAGATGTTTCTAATATAATTATTGTTTCATTTATTTTCACTCTTAAGATGTATTCCTCGGAACATATTCACGTTACCTGCACTAATTTAAAACTAAGTCATTTGAAATAATGCTGGCTGATATTGTTCAGTTAAAAATGTAGTCTTATTCTTATTTTCTGGATAAAGTAATATGCTAGTGTGGCAATAGAAAATTACAAAAGTTTAAAGTTTGCTGTCATAATAATTGTTTAAACAATTTTAAATAAAGTAATGTAATACTAAACAAGAGTTTATGAATAAACAAGCAATTATTATTATTCTGGTTCTATAAGTACGCCAATACACTCTAAACGTGAGAAGTATATATATTTTTTGGTGCATACCTACATTATATTTAATGATAAAACTCTATATGAAATCTTGGCCTACTTCTTATATTTATTATTGTTTACTGCATCAGTTATAGATCCTGATTATTATTATGAATTTATTTCATACTTTAAAGTAATTCGTGTTGACCTTATAGGTCGCACTTGTTGTTTTTGTGTCGTTTTGTTAGAGAAGGTATTTAAAGTATACGTCACACCTAAATCTCCTTAATACTTGTTACTTTACCCACCTGACACTCTTTTCTTTGGATCGTAAGGTTTTAAAATAATAACGGCATCTACTCATAACAGGTTGTTTCTATCTTAAACTTGATCAAACCTGTATAAAAACATATCAACCCCAACTTATTGAATTCTCTCAACTAAAACTGAGTATAATGTTACAGAGATAGATTCCGTACTCTGATCAATGTGATGAGTGATGGACTCGGAGCAGGCTTGGTAGAACATTTGAGTAAGGACGAGCTACGAGCAATGGACGATGTGGATACACAGAAAGGCAATGTCAGGAAAATGTCTATGGCGCAGTCGTCTCAAGAGACAGAGTGGCTAAATAGTGCGTTATAATGTAATGTGAATTGTTTAGAGAACATATCTTTGTTCGCTGCCACAAGTTGGTTAGAAACAACGTACGTCATAGTTAGTGCTAAAGATTTTAATGTTCTGCTTTAATGAATCAAAATAATAATTTATAAGTAAATTTTAAGAGTAATGTTCAATTTAAAAATACTCTTAACGTAATAATTTTCTCAGGAAAATATTTATTTGTGGATTTATTTAAAAGACTCGTATATTGGAATATGTTTTTACAATTCGGATGAAATAAAAATAATTTCCAATTCGTTAATTAAATGTGGTAAAATTTGGTGGTACACAAAATTACTTCATTAAAACAAATCATCAGCATTAAGATATTTATGATACGTTTGAGGTAAAACAATAAACATTTAGGTTTGACCTTATTATTGACGAATGTATATCCAATTTGGATGGGCTACAACAAAGCCTTAATGAAAGCATTTTAACAAATCAGTTGTTTGTTGTTTGTAGTAGTTTTATTACACTAAAATGTGTGAGAGTACAATATAGATTTAAGGGACTAAAAATTTTTTTGTTTATACATAGTTTGTCATTATAATGTATTATGAACATATACATTTCACAATATCGAGTTCCATTAAGTTTGGAAAAGTATTTTGAACAGTACGTAGGCGCAACTTAATGCCACATCATAGTTGTTTTTCTGACACTGGTGATTTCTACTTAAATATGAGTAGATGTAGAGGCTTTACAGTAAATGCCTTGTATTGCACGAATGATATTATTCTCACCAATATGTTGTTTATAACTTTCATTGCACTTAATAATAATTACGTTCTCAAATATAATTATTTTAAATTTAATAAAAATGTTCATTAAATACTTTTAATAATTTAGTTAATGTATTGTCTAAGTGTTTTAAATTTAGTACTCACTTTCATAAGGAATACATAATTTTTTTCATATATAAAATAAATAATAAACCATTTTAAAACAATAACATAATTTAAAAGTTCTCAAGAATTTTAGCTGCCAAAAAATACTTAAACATATATCGTGAATACTATTTATTTTAAGACTATATTGAAACTTAAAAAAATCTAATTGGGTCGTTTTATACTAGGATGTAGATGAATGCCCCAAGTGACTACACAGACAAACTCTACACAACAAGCATTAGACCCAATGTAATCTATTCATAATAGGATAAAATTCCATCTACAATCATAACACCCTTTCCTTGCTATTGGTAGTCGGATATCAAGGGATGTCGCGCAACCGCCATAACATATCAATTTACCGCTAATTAGAACGATGTCAAAGTTTATATTTTTTTAATACGCGCAAGTTTTAACTACGCCTAGTCGCCATTTTGATATC
>JAGFPH010019007.1:0-15717 GCA_018207615.1 Philaenus spumarius
ATGACTAACTTAGCAAGGCGTTAGTTGTTGGTACCTTTCAAATGCAACATTAGTGTTTTAAATTTTTTCAAAAACTTTGTATATTTTAATCTTACTTTAGTGAATATAAAAATAACCTTAAACGCTAGGGTGTTTTAGAAACTGAATTACTTCTATCCAGAGTATATTGAGTGGCTATAGTATTGAGTCAGTGGTGTATACTGTACTTGTCATCGTATTTTATAAAATTCTTAACTATGCTAAATCATTAGTAATCCTTCAAACTTCAAAAGTGGAAAAAATGTTAAAATTATTTTATAATATTGAGATTATGAAATAAATAATATTTGTATTTTTACTTTGGTTGGGTTTTAGCTCCATATTATATTAATTAGGATTTCTAATCGTATTAATATTGAAAGTGTATTAAGAGGAGCAGCCGGAAAACATTACTATAAACATAGAATAAAAACAATAACAAATAAATAAATAATAAGAATGGAAGTAAGGCGATGCATCGTGGGGAAGAGGTTAGAGAAAGGTTGTTGGTGATGCCCCAAACAAGCTATGCTACCAGATGCTTGTATTAAAAGCTTGTCTACCAGCTTAAACCAAAATCATTTTAAAGATTTCACAGGTTGCAGTAAAAGATTCTACTCACTATGTACAGTCGTTATTTACTAATGGGGGAAATTTCAGCATTCGCTGCAATAGACTCACAACACAACAACTCAATAAATTTTTTACTTTTTGAAATGGCGGACGGTTTGCGCACAAACCAATAGCTCGATAACTATTGCAAAAAAAGATCAATATTTATTGGGTAATACATGTTACGTAAGGAGGAGGAAGTCAGTTTTAGTAATTCGCTAGGTTTAGTTTAGGTTAGTGAAGCAAGAATGTTAAGGATAAGAATTGCCATGGTATGGCGAATTGTGAAGGATAGAACACAGTACACGTTACGATATACCAAGCAAGTAGAACAAGTAGTGCATTAGACAACAATAACGGAAAATTGAGAAGGAGAAATATATATAAAGGGGGAGAAACAAGAAACCGGGTATTTTAGCCAGTAGTGAGAGAGGGAGGACGACGTCAGAGGAAAGGACCGACCTATCCGGGGGCCAAAGAATATTATTAATGATGAGGGTAGCCTTGTGAATTCTTGGGAATGTGATTAAAATAGTAAATTATATTATTTAAATCGAATTGGGGGATAGTTAATACTAATTGAAATATATGATTGGGTCTGCAAAAGTAAGCTCCTGAATTCAGTTTTGCTTGTGAGTTGGATATTAAGAATTAGTTTTGCATCAATGATACTGTAATGAAGACGAAAGATTAAGTCACGAAATCTGGGTATTGTAAATAACTAAAGATCTGTGATGATATGGAAAGTAAGTTCAACTATATATATGTTATATTTATATTATGTATATATATTCACATAAATAAAATATCTGTATCGCTGAATTTAATGATTACATCCGTCATATCTCATCATACACTGTTGGGATAAAGAGCCAAGCGGGTTGCATTAGAAACATTCACTGAGCCATGTAATACACCAATGCTGTTGTTATTAAACGAAGAATAGAAAACTTGTCTACCATTAATCTCATTTACTTTCCAATAAAACGTTACAAACCATGGTTTACTAAATATCATTAATTTGCAAGATATTAATACTAATTGCAATTAATAATTTTTTACACTCAAAAACGTTTTTAATTAAATTAATAAATCCTTCAGAAATTAACTACACAAAAATTTACTTTCTTTCGGTTTTTGAGAACTTAGAACTGAAATTACACACTTTATTCTAATAAACAATATTCTTGATTCTCCTAAACAATATGTGTGTACTTGTATGGTTGTAGCCAATTAAAATATTTATAAAAACATAACAACTTCAAAGTAATCGATAAAGCATACACATGTACTTCTAACTAAATTGTTTTTTCAATATATTTATAATAATAACTGTAGGCCAATATTCTAATTAAAGCTCTTATTCACAATTCCTGTAACACGCTTTTTGTATTGTTATTGGTGTTGTTTAAATTATGGGAAGTAAGGCTAACTCTACTTTGTATTTCCGATGGTGCTAGCTGAATGCTTAACTAAACGAGAAGGTTGAAACACATACATACATAATGTAAATAGAAATACTCCCTTACTTCAAATTTCGTTTCCTGGCTTGAGGCATTGTGTCTATTGGATCTTTAAGTAAGTAAACACGGCCTCCTCTCAAAGAATTTCTAATAAATTGTTTATACGTGTACTTAGTCAAATCAAAATTGAAAAGCTGTTTGTCTTTAGCATTCATTAATTCCCATACTTCATCAACATTATCATCTACAAACTTATATTCCTTGAGAGAATATGGAGCCACAGCTTTATTGGCTATGTACACTTTTCTGTAGGCATATAAGAATCTGAAACAGAATGATAATATTATATGTTTGTACTTCATTAAAGGAAAAGATTTGTTTATGTATGTTTACAATTTTATCGTCTTACTAAACGCGCTATTTTCGCTTGAAAATCTTTGTAGATTCATGTTACTTTTATATGTAAATATAACTCTGAAACAAAGACAATACTAACTTGTAACATACGAGTATTATACAATAATTGTTACCACAACTTGTGGCTCGGACTTGTGTTGCTTAACTATTTACATTCAAGAACAATAAGTGTACACCAATGAACAAACGGCTGATAAATTAATATAATTATGTTTAATTAACTAACAAATTTACATAAAAAATAATAAAAATACAAAATTTTGTTATGTAAATTTTATTTCATCTTATAACACTTGAATTTTAAATAATGTAAAAGGTTATCCATATGTAACACTGTACACAGATTTATTTATTTATTATTTTATTATTTATATTTAAGTTTATTGTTGTTATTTTGTTTATTCAATGAAGCTCTTTATTGTCTATATTAGAACAGATTTTTTTTTATTTTTGTGATAATTTGTCTACAATTTGGTGACGTGGTCCTCATTGTCTGCAATTACACGCAACAAACAGAGGTCCTAAAATGTAGAAGACAAAACTAAACAAAGAATACCATACCAGCAATAAAACTTGCTAACTATACTTGAATACGATAATATGTTTATATAAATACCTTGATATACTGCTTGTTTCAGGCCTTCGCTAATGTTTACATATATATGCCTTTGTGTAGATATTTAAACTTAAATATTCATATTTATTGAGTTTTGTTACTATTTTTAAATAACAATAGTAGAGAATAAATCATAGAATAGAACTATATAAATATACTTAAAAACACAACAAAACACAATTTTATGAACTCATTTCACTTTGTTTCACAAATAAATATGTAAATTACAAGTAACACAAAACTCTCACTATTGCGTTATATACAATCCCAGACGCTGTCTTACCATGCTTATTTATTAGGCCGAGAGAGAGGGGGCTGCCACAAATAGTCATCAAGGTGTAGGCTAAAGGCTTTCTCCATAAGCCGAATGTTAGACATGTTTCCTCCCCTTCTCTAGTGACAGATGGACTTGACCATGATGTATATTGTTCTTTACACTACTGCGCTGTGCACGCCCCACTCCTCACCCACACATGTGGTTTGACTTCATTCCTCTCTGTTACGTTGTTGAAGTTAGTTGTTTTTTGTGTGTAGTTTAGTTTTTAGAAAGTGAGAGTGATTAATTGCGAATTAAAATGAACAAAAAGTTAACTGATTACTTTTCACATTCGGGCGACAGTAAAATACTTAAACTCACCGTTATTTGTAAGGATAACCTCACTCAACCGTCGTCTAACACTGCGAGTGAATCACTTACTTCTGAAAAGGTAACAACTGTAACCCTTATTGATTCTAATGTAAAACACTCTAAAGAAAAATAACAACTGGTTGAGTGCAACAATGCCTTACCAGATTGTTTGACTAACTTGCAATAAATTGAGTTTTATAAAAAAATTTAACTGGTTGTTTGTTTAAAATGGAATGTTAGGATGCAGCACTTGTGAAGAGGTTGGGATCTTATCTATCAAGAAAAAAACAGGTATGAAAATTTCAAAAAAAATGGGCAGATGGTGAGATAGACAGTTATGGTGACACAAAAGATAAAAAGCAAACTTCTTTTAGGAAACAACTCATGAGTGCTGGTCATAAAGCAGAGTGCTGGTCATAAAGCAGCTGATGAAATTTTCCCCGAAGGTAAGGACGGAAAATTGGAGAAAATTGTTTTGAAACAGTGCTATCAGGAAAAAGAAGTTGCTGGGAAAATATTCCGAACAGTATATAAGGTTGTTAAAGAAAATCAATTCTTTAACAATTTTGAAACAGAAGTTGATTTGCAAGAACTAAATGGGATTCAAATGGGTCATATATATACACTCATATTTTACTACAAAGGCAATATATTTTAAAGTTTTTATATATTTATTTATTCTTACAATTTATATTAATTATTTATAAATTGAATATAACCTCTATTTTTGTAAAAATATTTGTAGAATGGACAGTAACTTTTGATACAGTTGTTTATATGTCAATGTAATCAATTGCTTCATTTAACTTCTCGTGGGGGTATACTATTAAATAGACAGTCCTGGATTGTGTTAATCCACAATATTAATCATTTATGTGATCCTTTTTAGAACCATGTGAGTTGAATGGTGACATCAGTGGAAGCACTAGTGGAGGAACTGTACCTACGCCACCAGTTGCTAACAATGGAGCAATCAAGAGCTTGTGCTAGCATTGATTTGCACATAAGTAAGAAAATGAAAAAAACATTTGTAGATGAAATCATTAAAAATGAGACAAAAGTTGGTTTGATAATTGATTAATCCACTCAATTAAGTAATAAGTCAAGTTTGATTGTATACGTTCGGTGTTCTTTGCCTAAAACTGGTAAGAGTGGTAATACTAAAACTGGTAATACTAACTTCTTTTTGGATCTGGTAGAACTTGATGGTGTTACTGGTAAAGCTAGTTTTGACTCTTTGATGAACTGTCTTCACTCTAATGGAATATATGACATGTTTTTAAGTAATAACTTGACAAGCTTAACTTGTGATGGTGCTGCTACTATGATTGGTAAAAACTAAGGCGTTGAAACAGTAATTTGTCAGAAATTCCCTTCTGTTATTGTTTGGCACTGTGCAAACCCGACTTCAGTTGGCGGTGTCAGATGTTATAAAATAAGTTTCAGATGTTGACAGGTTTAAATTCTTTATTGACTAACTCTATGTTGTGTATCATGCTTCAAAGAACAGCAGGGAACTGTGAAGCTGTGCAAGTCTACTGGAGACAGAACTTTTAAAAATTGGAAGAGGTTTGAGCACCCGTTGGGTTGCATATAGTTTCAGATCTGTGTTAGCTGTTTGGGCGTCCTACGAAGCATTAGTCCAACACTTTAAAGAAGCTTCAAATGACCCAACTAGAGACAACAAAGAAAAACGTACTTTTGATGGCCCCTTTAACAAGATCACAGAAACTAAGTTCATACTAGACCTGGGATTGATGGCAGATGCTTTGCAAGACCTTTCAGAACTAAATGAAGCTTTGCAACATCGCAATGTAGATTTGAGCTATGCAAACAAAAATTACAAGTAACACATGATTTATTTGAAGTAAGAAAAACAGCTCCTGGATGTTACTCAACAATTGCTCAAGAAGCATTAAATAACTTGTCTTTTTCGGAGTTCTCCTCCATGAAAAAATGGCAGAACAGATAAGCAGCAATTCAACACTAAAATATTTTACGATGCACTTAGTGAAAAAGATGCTGATTTAGCTGAAACCATAAAATTATGGACACCAAAAACTGGCCACAAAAAGTCTCAACAATGTTTGGAGAAAACGAAATGAAGAAACTTGCTTCCAGGTTTAAAATTAAAGAAAGGCAATTAATAACAGGTTTCCGAGAGTATGTCCACTCCAGAGCATCACCAGAGAGCCTCACTCCTATGAAGCAGTCAATCAAATCGATTGCAATTTCGTTGAGTGAATGTGAAAGAGGATTCTCTCAGATGAACATAATAATCATACCACTAAGATCTTCACTCAACATTACAACAGTTTCTAGCCTGTTGTTTGTGAAAATCAATGGACTGAGTCTTCGGTTGTTTGATCCGGAGAAATATGTTGACTCTTGGCTTGTTTTTGGACACCACTCAGCGCTAGCTGTCAAGAGAGATCAAACAAATAGTAATGATGTATTTTTGTACTGTTTTTTATTATGCTGATTAAAAAGTTCGAGTTCAATAAAATGTTTATACATTTTTTACAAACTCTTACTTTACACTGCCAAATTTGTCTGCGGGGTGAAGAGGGAGGGGCAGGGGTCATAACCCACGGTAAGTGTAGTTCCAGCACTTCAATTTCTAGAAATCGAGCACTGCCTAAAGGTAGTTAATGCCAGTTACATCCGCAGTTTCTTTTATGCTTTATTTATAGTTATAACTATTGTAATTTAAGTTAAGAGTATTATGAATGCATTTAAGAGAAATGTGTATTTGTTTTATGGATTATTTGCGTTAATAATTTGAATTAAATATTTGATTCCAGTGCCTACCCTGCACAGACCATTCCCGCATAAAGTGCATTGATTTAGTTTGTTAAGACTCTTTTTTACCTTGAAGAAAACTCCCGAGTGTGCCGTATGATTACAATACGAAAGGTCTGACTAAAGCCGCAAAATCGTTGAAACATACATTCGTAATAACGTGTTTCGGATTCTGTTTGTTAAAGAAATATTTAAGTTAAAATAAAAGCATTAGTTTCATTTCATTTCATTAATGTTGGTCTTTTTTTTAAATAAAATTACTTATTTACTACTTAAGTATTCATTTATTAGTACACAACAATAATTGAATTACTATACACACTTACTTTGGTTTAATTTTCGCTAAACTCATTATCACGTCACAGAACAGTCCTGGAATAAAGTGAAACCACAGAGTGTATATGGTAAAGATTGCTGCATTCTTAGTCAATGAAAACGACCTACGACCAACTGTCATCATTGTTTCCATCTGCTCTTCTTCAAAAATCAGTTTATTAATATCCACTAATGTTTTCCAAGTGATTGGTTTCTTTACTGATGATACCGAATTGAATACTATCCTGAGAACATGATATATTTATATAAATCAAATATTTTGGATGTTTGATAAACAAAACAACCGGAATTTTAGTATTTTTTTATATATTTTTACTGTTACATGTGTTGTAATAGATATATTTTCTAGGGAAATATTTAATATAAAATAAGTCAAATTATATTAAAACTATCTTTGCTACGTATTCGTTCTACATAGTGTCAGTGGTTTATTTTTTTAATGTTTACAGTATTAGCTCCGTAGATGAGATTGAAAAGTGAACACTCCCCTATTAGAAATTACACCACTTTTCTTTAGCAATTTAACACTGGTATTTCAAAGCTTGCATTTAGTATTTTATTGATACAAAATAAGTTTTTTATGTCATTTTAGTACACAAATGTCAGTTGAAACTTTTTCACACCTTAAAATAAAGTATTTTAAGTATTAATTAAAAAAAATGTAAACAAATTATATAAAAGGTTTGTAATCTTTTTGTACATTAATTACATTCTTTGTTGAGAACAAAAATTGTGAAGCAATATGTCATACGAACCCTTTGTCATTAAAAGTTCTGTTAAGTACACAAAAGAATCTCTCTCTATGTCTGCTGACAAGAGTTAAAGCTAGTGGCTCATTTAATGCAAATAATTTAAATTTATAATACCAGACCAGAAGTAGATATTTCTTATTATAACTATAACTAGATCAGTGTGTATGAAAACGGCTTTCAATAATCAATTATAATAATTACAGCTTAAATAAATTTCAGATTTATATCACAAACTTGTTTTCAGGTTCAGGTCTATGAGCAGCCACATGCCATCCCACTGCTATCATTGTGTTAATGGCGAGGTCTACAGGTATAAGATCACACACTGCATCGGGATCCGTATACCATACTCCTAACAGTCCAACAAAAAGACCAACGGCAACTCCAGTTGGACCATTTACATTGTCTATCCATCCAACTAGAGGCTCCGAAGCTGTTGCCATTACTACAAAACATAAACACTTTTAGATAAATTAGAGCACTCAAGCAGCTAAAAACTAACATGAAAGAGAAACCATAGACAGGCTTGCAGCTTTATACTTTATTATTATTAGGTAGGATACAGTGAAGATGCTACTTAAAACGCACTTTCCGGGAAGCTAGTAATAACGGAATTTAGAATAGTCCAAACTAAACAGAGTACTAAAAGGGCTTTCCTAGCTGATTGGAAAATTACTAGTTAAGAAAAGTTAAATTACTATATTTAAGATTAAATGGCCAATACATAAATTGTGTCTATTTATATGGAAAGCGAATATCAAATTTTACCATTCTTAATTCAAAAGCCTCAAGGTTCCTTCTTTTTGAAATCATCAGAGAATTGTTAATGAGCATCTATATACTTTTTTGTTTTTTGTTTGTTGGTGTACAGTATTTACAAAGCCTTGCCTATTAGAACTCACCAATAGAAGGACGCACCACAGCCACAGGGACATCAGGATAATATCGAGACACCATGTACTCTGTGATTGCTTTAGTTAAAGAATATGTATTTACCATGTTATCCACCACACTGGAAAGAAAGATAAGAATATCTATAATAACTGTGTCGGTCTTTTAGTTTATAACTTGAGAAATAGTGATCTCACAACCTGTACGATGTGTAGGGAGGAAGAGTTTAGGATACATTTATTCAGTGAAATACTACAAAAATAAATCAAATACCAGAGTTAAGACAAAATTTGATTTAAGACAAATTTAAGACAAAAGATTCAATGCAACAGGCCGTGACTGTACAATAGCTGACCAAACATGTTAATCAGTTAAATTCGTACACGATCATATATAAAACAAAATGTGTAGAATTTAACATCTACTATATTTATATTTTTAGATAGAACCCAAACATTTTATTCTAGTACGAAAAATTAAAATGAAAAAATTACTTATGGTCTCAAAAGTGTTCCGTTTATTGGATTTTTTTTCTAACAAACTGGTTTAATATATATACATTTATAGAGAGAGAGGGAGAGACAGTAGGTGGGGATTGAGATTGAGGAGGAGAGTATATAGATACTAAAAGCGAAACGGATCTTTAATTTACAATTAAAATCATCTAATCTTCACGAGAACTCCAAAAACGTGTATCCTCAAAGATAAATAAAAGCTATTAATGGCTTGACAAAAGTAGGAATCTAAATGTTTCCCAGTATAATTTTAGGGTAACAGTGTTAAATGACATTAAACTTGACATTAGGGAAACTGTATCGCAGCATTAACAGCTATAACTCATCATAGACATAGGACTTAGCATAGAAGTTGAAGGCAAGATTACATAAAGCTATTCATTTACTTACATAGGTGTTATAGCAGACAGTTGGGTGTCATCCAGGCTCAGCACTAGTTGTTCCAACTCTTCTGCAGAAAACTTTGTTGGATAAAACCGTTCTTCTATATAATCTCGCATTGCTTGAGAGTAAGCAGTGGATACATGTATAAATGCCTGAAACATATAAAAATGGACACCAGTAAAATAAAGTCCTCTTACGAGTCATTTGTACTATTCCGCCCAATCTAATCTAATCAGTAAACTATATAGTTTCTGATACATTTTTATAATTTACTCAGTAATGTTATTTCAAAATATCCTAGAAACTGGTATCATATTAATCAATATATCCTTGTTTCCTTGTTTTTTCTCAAATTGGACGGTGAATTATTTTAGTACAATCAAAAACAGAATTGCTTGAGTCCATTAAATTCAGACTGTAAATAACAAGTTTATATTTCCCCCACAATGTGTAATAAGTTTCCAGATGGGTTTATTCAAGATTAATGGCCGATATTGTAATCACTTCTTGTAGATTTAGCTAAGTAAGGATTATGAATATAGGGCCTACTGCCTTTCAGATGACTGAGTTAAAATGATAAATAAAACATGTAAATATTTTGCATTGAATTAGTTTTAGTCCAAAGCAAAATAGTAAATTAGTTTTAGTATTAACTAACTGAGCAAGTTATAATATATAGAGAATTAATTAAGTTAATAAACTTACCTTAATTTTTGTCATACTTTTAGCTTGTTCCAGTAAATACCTAGTAGCATTTACATTAATGTAGAATGCTCTTTTTAAATGTTCCGTCATGTTGGTAGTAGCTGCTAAGTGGAAAACAAAATCCACTTGATCTCGAAGAATCCTGCGATCCCCTTCCGACAGTCCAAGATCGGGTAAAGTGCAATCACCGTTCATTAAAGTTATAATCTGTCTTGCATTTCTGTTTTCTATCAGCATCCTTTCAAACACCTTCAAGCAAGTTTTTGTGACATTACTCATAGGCAAATAGTTTTACAAGTAAACACATCAAAAGATCTTCATGTTCTCATTTTGATAGTTTATTAATTAGTTAATTGGATTAATATTCAGAATTAGTTTAAAAATCTTTCAGATATTTCCAGCAAACACTGATCCAGTAAATATAGTTATTTTAATCCTTCGTTGACTTTATATACGACATGTATTTATTAACGTATTGCTTCAGCGCAAAATAAGTTAAAAAAACTGCAATAAATATTACCCTAATATATTGGTATTTAAATTAGGGTAAATAAATAATGTTGACAAATATTTATCGTACTTGAAGGCAGCTTGTACACACATCATATCATTATGTTGGTAGCCTCAAGTAGCCTATTCAGCCAAAACCTTTAATCCAGGATAATTAAGCCGAGATCGATGTTATTGTAATTACAATTTTGTATGTACTTAATTCACGAAAGTAAAGACTAAACATTCGATAAGATTAACAATGTAATTTATAAATCTACAGTGAGTTAACTTATACGTAAATTAAAAGATGCAGGGTTACTAGGAGGATAAAGATTAGTAACATAATCGTAAATTATCGTTGGATTTTATTTGTTGTTGCTCTAAGTGTTTTTTCGGTTCTTTTTTCTATTCAGAAGCAAAACGTTTGGTTTACAAAAAATTTTAGGTACAACTTAACTTACTAAGAGTATTTTAAGATAATTGTTTTAAATATTTTGAGAAATATTTTATAATTATTCAGCAAAATATTATTAGCCTAAGAAGGATTTTTCATGTATACTGAAATTGCAGTTATTCGAAAAACTACCAGATTTAGGGTGAAATTTATATATTTTTTATTTTGTGTTGTTGTTATATTTATTACATACATTAAGACTAGTTTTGCTAACCAAAGGGTTTACTTTCTAATAAACAACATAACAGAGTATAATGGTTATAAATATGACATTGAAAATACTTATTGTTTTCTTTAGAAAATTTATTGTTAATTGTAAAATAAACTTAACAAATTGCAGTTCCTGAAAATAAAAATTGTGAAATTTCTTTGTGTTCATTTTTCTTTAATTATAGCAATATACTAAATATTACAACTAAGAAAATACAAGTAAAATGTTTGTATACTGATTGTTAAGTTCCAAATTATATTAAATGCTTTTTAAACAAAATTAAGTTGTATGAGGCAAGCAAACATATTGATGTAGGTGACTGATGAATGTAAGTAGCCTGATTCTTCATAATAAGGCAATAAGAAGTCAGTCTTTCGCCTCCTTCCAACCAATACAAGGAATCTCTCTTATTCAAAACCATTTCTCCTAACTTCCTTATCAGGTTTTCTTGATTAAAAGTTTAATACAAGCAATGTATCATTTAATAAATAAAACGTATGATCTAAAGCTCACAACTGTAACGTTAAAAAGGACAAACTGCAGCTGTTTGTTTAGAAACCCTAAGTAGACTAATTTAGATAGAACGATGGGAATCTAATTTCATAAAGATTTTTACGGAAAAATGTAAATAAATATGGGAATCGTTTAAATATGAAAAATAATTTCTAAAACACAATATAAGGGTTTATGGTTACGAATGAATAATATTACAATAAAGTCGTAATTTAAATTTAAATAAAATTTTAAATGTACTGCAGTTAAATAAAGTACGTAGACATAAGGAGATGTCACCGATAACAGTTTTTTCTCAAATAACAAAATGTAAAATATTCGGAAAAAGTTAAACTATGCATTTCGAATGAGAGTTTACCTAATAAATAAAAGTTTCACTAAAATTCTAATTAATTATAGTTCTTGAGATAAATAATTAAAAAAGATAATGTCAGAAAAATAAAAAAACTAATTTTGTATGGGCGAAATTTATAAAATAAAAAGTATTAAATAAGTTAGTTTGTATTGATTGCCCCAAATATTATATTGGATAGACAGGCCGTTCGTTTGAGAAACGTTTTAAAGAACATTTGCCTCAACCACAGTTTATGCAATCAATAAAATCTAACTTCACTTGACAATGATCATAAATAAATATACCGATATAAACACCAACTTAAGGTCTTGAAGTTGGGCGACAAAAGTCAGTTTATGAATGTAGTCGAGGAGTTTGAAATTTACCGGGCAGTTAAATCAGAGCCAACAATGTGTTAAATGACAAGCTCTAATATAATATTTGACTCAGCAATCAAGTTTGTTGAACAACGGATAGTGGGTTCCTATGACGCGACAATGTATAGGGATTGCATACCGATGAGTTGATCAGTGTTCATAAACCGTGCGCCGTTCCGGTTCCGGTTGAAATACGGTTACGAATGTTAGTGTAAGTATTGTGTTATGTGTTGTAGTAACAATGTTTTTTTTTTTTATGTTATAACGACCTCATAAGAGTGATATCACTATTGCCTGATGTCAGACACAAAGACCGACCAAGGAAAACTTTAAAATTAATACAATTAATTCATCCATTTTGTAAATAATTAATACAAACTCAGTTAATTAAATGGAAAAGCTTCGAAATTATTTACTAAAACATAAACCAAGAACTAAAAATGTAGGAAATATGTAACTTATGGGTTGTGAAAAGTACAAAACAAGTATTACTACGTCATTTTCATAACAATGGAGCATCATCTTATTATTGAGTTATGCATAATCATTAAGGTACGTTTACACTTGTACACATGTATGAGAACTTGTGTGAGATACTTGTTGAATTACCAACTCCAACATTTCCTCATACATTTCGAGTGAAAAAAAATGAAATGTTGTTTAAACATTGACTTGTGTGTGGTTACTGAAGCTTTTCCCAACCAGCTGATTTATAACAATATTTTTTGTGGGTTAGGTTTCATTGTGTTGCGTACAAATACGTTAATATTTCATTTTAATCTTTTCAACTTAAAGTTACTGTGTCTAATTGGAGTCGGGAAACAACACTGCAACTAATTGAGAAAAATAGGGCTTCTAATATATGGAATGTTAAATTCAATGTTAAAATCAACTTGTGTGCAAGGGTAAATGCTCTAATGTGATTCAACAAGTATAGTGATTTGTCTACTTAAACCTTACGCTTGTTTCTCAAACACGTATCTCACACAAGTTCTCATAGATGTGTACAAGTAAGTGTAAACGTACCTTTACTGATGCGATCCTTTTTGTAAATTCTTTTACATAAATTAATTAAGGTAAATACTTAAACAGATCAAATTATCAGTGATTAGAGGGGAGCATCTTTTATAGAAGTTGTCTATAACTTTAAAATCTCCACATCTTAATTTTAAGCAAAGTTAGTTATATTTAAATAAAATTAAATACCTACAACATCACTCAGCAAATCCTGAATTCTCTCTGCCTGTGTTTTCCCTTTCTTTTCACGCACCAAGAGGTAAACCTGAGCTACGTTACAAGTTCTGCAACATACAATTAATTAAATATTTAAATGTAACGTTGAAACATTTACTGTGTAAAATGTTATAAATACCTTATCTCATTTATGGACCATTAAAACAGTCCCTATGACAAGATTTAGAACTTCGAAATTGTATTTCTATTTTGTAACCCCAGTGCTAAACCTTGTGAACCACCTATAACCATACACACAAGTGTGATTTATATTTGTCCCTTTATAATTTCTTCGTGTAGATCTTACAGAAATATGTTTTACTTAAATCTAAAGATTAAGTCGGCTTTACTGCTGAGTCTTTACCTGCATTTTGTGTTTAAGGTAAAAACCAGTACCGTATTACTTTCTAGTTGGAATAACAAATTTAATCACAGATGAAAATAGCCCGACGGTGCCACACAAAGTTATTGAGAGATATAAATATTTCATGGTGTGTTTATCAATGTTGTTAATTTATTTAATATAATATGCAACTATTATTTTAGACAGACATTTTAATTTTTTTATGTAATAACGTCTGTTGATTACATATAGAAACAGAAAATCAATACTGTAACTTAGTAACTCGTATGATTAAAAAACCCAAGCTTATATATAATTTTTAAAGAGCCATAAAGGCTTTATAAATGTTTTAATAGTAGTATTGGTTTTCTTTGGTATTAATAAGTTTAATGTATTATGCAATAATTTAAAATAAATATTTGTTGAATATATTTACATCTGAACTGTTGCATTAGGTAACGGAAAATCCTATCCTTTGTTGTCTAAATGAAATTGGTATTTAATTTTGTATAATGTGAAATCCCAAACTTATGTTTTATTACTTAAGGGCTATACGTAAAAAAAGTAAAAATAGTCACACATTGTTTAACACCAGAACGTGTTTCCTTAAATTAATTATTTGCTAAATAGTTCTAAATGTTAGGAGAAATAACAATATTGGTAATACTTAGGCAACATCTCTAGCTTATCCTGTCAAATATTGTTACAAATACAGTAAATTAATTACCTGATAATTTTTTCTAATAAAATTTTCCCCATGAAGCCTGTAGCTCCTGTGATAAATATATGGCTTCCAGAGTATATTTTTTTGATTTCACTTTCTTCGCTCACACTTACAATGGTAGTATCCAAGTCGTCTTTTGGATAGAACTCCATTTCCTGTAGGACAAAGTGAGATAGTGCATTTAGCTCAAACACATTCTAAAACATTAGCCTTGATATACAAATGTTACATAAACCTGCAACACTATTTGAAGTTTCTCATGAAATCGACAAATTCAAATCAAGAAAAGCGCACAGTACTGATGAAATTCCATCATTTATAATTAAGGAATCGTCCAGAAAGAGCATTATGTTTATGTTGAATATTATCAACTTTTGTTTTGAACTTGAATTTGTGACTGACTGAAAACATCACTAAGTTGCTAAAGTCAGGCAAGCCAGCAGACGAAATAACATCATACATACCAATGTCTCTGCTTCCAATAATATTTAAACTCCGGGAGAAATTACTTTTAACAATTTTGAAGCCACTTATAGATCTACCACATCACCAGTTTGGATTCAGAAACTCGCACTCTACTGCAGACCAGGTTCGTAGAGTCACTGCAATTATAAGGAGGGGGTTTGAGGAATAGAAATTTGTATGCAGCCTTTCCGGATGTTTAACAGGTCTTTGATAAAGTATGGCATGAAGGACTTGTTTCCGGGCAACTATTTCCGCCTGATCCAGTCATTCCTTACAGACAGGAAATTTTTAGTAATGACGGAAAATGTCTCAATCGGCCCTCTACTCTGTATGAGAAGAAGGTAGTGTACTAGGAATTATTTTTTACCTGTTATAGACAGTAAATATTGCAATTTCAAATAATGCCTCAATAACGATATTTGCTGATAATAG
>JAGFPH010019008.1:0-15717 GCA_018207615.1 Philaenus spumarius
CCACTAATTTTTGACTTCAATAAACGCAGCTACACTAGTTGCCACTACTGGCAGTTTATTTTTTATTTAGTCAATTATCCTGAATAGCTAACATAACCGCTTCAATATTCTCATCACACTTTGACTTGTATCTTTTTTCATCACAGATTAAATCACTGTTAATTTTAAAACAATAAATCAATTCGTAGACATTGCTTACACTTGAAGAATCTTTCCATGTAATTGCTAAAATGTAAGTAAAAATATACCACAGCTCCCATTTCGTAATTGGTGAATCAAATAAAGAAGTAGTCATTTTAAATTTACCACTAAAACTGTAACACAAAGGAAATATACAATAATGCTTACAATATACTGCTTTATGAATAATTAGTGTAATCATAAATTAAAACTGTGTTTCGATAATCAAAGTTTTTGTATTGTACAGAATGTTAGAAATAAATAAATCGCTGAAATATTATATGCAGCAAGTAAAGGAAATTCTGAAGGTATTTTACCTGTTATTTAGTCCGTCGAGTGACTTCGTTATGCTTCTTCATTTACGAAGTTTCTAGATTGTAATCTCAATTTCAAGTATGTAATATCTCTTTTTCTTTCGTCATATATTCATAAAAACACAAACACATTCAAAACAAAAAGCACATAATAAATAATTTTTAACGCTAGACGATTGGTTGATGTACACCATCGCGTCGTCTATGGAGTTTGCGAAGTCACACGACTTACTGATAGGTTGGGCCTAGCCTGGACCGATATGAATTAATTACTTGTACTTAGAAATGTATTTTAATTTAAGGTTCGAACTAAACTTGTTAAACTAATGATCTAGTTGTAAAATACTTATAGTAATTTCCTGTATTTTTTTCGTTTTATGAAGTGAATTGGATACCAAAAATCATGAAATTAATATTTTTAGTTCTTTACAGGAATTTGTTCCCGGATAACATTATCAGTGCCTGTGTCAGTCAGGTGAGCTAGTCAAAGTTAATTATTATTATAGTAATAAATGTTGATGGTGATTTATGTAATTTGATTTTCATTTATTTGCTATAAAACGTTTTATTTTAGTGAACACTTATGTTTAGTATATCATAATGTTTGCCACATTTGTATATATTATGTGTAAGCAAATTCGTTTTCATATTTTACAAATTGTTGAATAAATCTAAATGATTTACAATTAAAGATACATTAATGAGATAAATGGGTAGTAAAAATTTAGTTTAATATTCAAATTACTTTCATTTACTTTATACATAGATTACGTAACACAAGATTACCGGATATGATTGTGCATTCCCAATTTTAACTAAATGTTTAACAATTCAAATATAACAACATTTAAAAAAAAAATTTGATTCGATTTTATTTTTTGTACTTAATATGACACCATAATTAGAAGTATAACATAATATTGTTTTTATGTCGTTATATTTTGCCTTGCTTAGCCCAATATAGACGGATCCGGAATTTCATTAGAAACAAAAATCTTACTTGTCCCCTTTGTGATACACGTCAAACTTTAGCCCAGAACTTATTAATACTATTCAACAAACTCAACATTTATTTGTAAACAATAATTTTAAAGCATGTTCTGTAAAGTTAAATTTATATTAAGTTTCCATACAAAGTTCCAAAACAAGTTATTGATGTGCATTACTATAACGACAAATTTTAACTTCTTATAATCATTTTAACTGAAATTAAGTAGTACTACCTTTAATTTTTGTATTTTTTCAGACTCGAACCACTCTCACTTTTGATCCTACCTCAGACAAAATGAATATAAGTAAGTTCTTGTACAAATCACAAACTTGTGTAATATTTGCTAAATTTACTTGTTTAAATCAAAGTTAAAGTTATACTTAAAATTTATTAAAATAGTATATTATTTGCTATAAGCCAAGACACTTACACAAATGTGTTGCAATTAAAAATCCATTAATGTTTTATTTAACCAGTTTTGTATTCCTAATTAATTTGTCAAACAATAGAATTTTAAAACATTTCTTCAGCTACTATCGTGTTTAACATAATAAAACTTCATCTGCTGAATATTAGAATGTACTTTGTCCGTTTTTCTGTGAATAGACCTAGTACTGTAGTTCCATTGTGAATAGAATAAAAATAAACTTTTCTTTTTTTTTATTCAGGTGACCTTTATACTTGGGAAATAGGATCAGAACCCTCACATGGGTCAAACGTCTTAGGCCTGGTGATGTTTTCAATAATTTTAGGTATTGCAATTGGGAAAATGGGAGAAGTGGGCAAACCACTTTTGAGGTTCTTTGATTCCCTTGGCGAGGCAGTGATGGTCATTACTAACTGGGTAATATGGTAAGTTCTTATAATTATTATATGCAAATTTAAGATATATTCGTGATTCGCACGCCAATTCTAATCAACCTGTTGGTTCGGCAGATCGGAAATGTAAAAATGACCATCCAAGAGATAAAACTAAAATTCTAGCTATTTTCAAGCTCATTACGACTAATGTGCCGATGTCGTTGATTATGGGTAGAATTGTGTAATAACCACAAAGTAGAGAGCTAGAATAAATCTGTTGCGTGGCCTGTAGTAGTGATGTTCTTTATCTTCGAAATTTTATTATATATTTATCTATAGCGATACTGTTTCTAGTCGCTTTAGATATTGTTTTATATTTGTTTCTTTGTTTTTTGTTGTGTCAGTTCATTGCATTTGTGTGCACATTTTTTTACTATGTAGTTTTAAAAAAAGATTGAAATATTTATTTTCTGTATTTTATAAAATAACGTCTAAATTATTATTTTTTAAACGAAGTGAATGTTTCGTTCTTAGATACATTACATGTCCTTCTACATATAAAACTATAAAAGATCGAACATTTTTTTGAACATTTTTTCCCTGAGGTGTACTACTGTTTTTGGGAGCCCTCAGATCATTTCGACGATCACGACAGTACGAAACACTATTCGCGAAACACGAAGCACACTCGCTATTTTTCGAGATATTATAATAAATTAGTTAATTTAAATGAACTAGTTGAATGTACTAATAATGTCAGACATAACAGTGAAATACTAATCCATTTCTAAAAATATACTCAAGAAAAACGTACTAAATATTTAAAGGTATATAATATAATATAAGGTGTACTCTTATGTAATTGATATTTAAAAAATCTTTTTTCATACATTTAAAAAAATATGTAAAACTAGTTGAAAGAGTTTTTCACGTAAATATATTAATAGTGTATTTGATTACAACTGTTGTTGTGGTGGGAAACTAATTAAACTTGTAATTAGAACATTTAGATGACATCATTCAATTAGGATAGAACCTAAGCAACAAATTCATACTTTGTTTTTGTATTCACTGGCCCTAAAACTTTAAATATAAAATTGTACAGTCGCAAATATATGTTTTATAAAAATAGGCCTAAATAGAAAAAACCTTAAATTTATTGATTTTATTTAAACTTTAATATTCATGCTTACACAAAACGGAAAAAATCCTATCATATAAACAGTTTCAGATTTTTTATTAAAAGTAATAAATGAAAGAGGAGAAAACTGTGCACTTATTGAAAATAGAAAACATACATCAATCTAAAAGTTATGTCTTCAGTTAAAAAAAATACTGAATTAAAAAAAATATTAAAAAGACAAATCAGGCTTGTAAATATATGAAAATACTTATATTTGTTTTTATTATATCTTGATCACCATATAAAAGATTGGAAGTTGTTTGTAAATAACCAGTAATTCCTTTAAAAACTCTAGATTGGCTTGTGAACTATTGTTTAGTTTTATTTCTTTTAACAAGTGATTTTATACTTTATTATATTATTAACTATTATTTATTATTTATTAAAATTATATTAATATATCAAAACTCTTTAGATTGGGATTATGTTTATTAATTTACCTAAGTCGTGTTAACACCTTTTATTTTTGTATTATATCGTACACTTTTTGTATAATTTGATTCATACCACCTTAGCCGTTAGGTTGAATTAGTTGATTAGTGAAACACATTTATTTATTTTTCTGAGAAGGTTTCAAAATATTTTTATGGTGAAATAAAGGAGTTTATTGTTTGATGCACGCATTAATTTGTTTAGCACTAATTAAGCTTGTAATCGACATCCAGGTTTAATAAAGGATTTAAATGTATTGCCAACATTCAAACGAAGATAAACATGTCTAATATAATTTCTTTTAATTTGATTTTCTAGGCTGTCGCCAGTCGGCATAATGTTTTTAGTTAGTTCCAAGATTCTAGAAATGGAGAGCATCTCAGTCGTGATTGGTCAGCTGGGATGGTATTTCTTCACAGTAATGCTCGGTCTCGCGATCCATGGGCTGATAGTAATTCCGAGTATTTACATGCTATGTACACGAAAACTTCCCTTCAAGTTCCTCGCCAACATGACCCAGGCTCACGTCACAGCGTTCGGAACAGGCTCAAGGTAATATAAGCAAGACGTGATCTAGGCCTAATGCCAGCTTTACTAAATTTATCAATTCTCATTTTCCTTTAGTGAATTCATTTTCAGTATTCAGGTAACTAATTGATTAAAATAATGTTAGTTTCCGTCTCGTGTCATCTTTTTAGGCAGGTGTATAATGACGCGTTTCGGGACTTTAAACCCAGTTTCAGATAAAATTATAATTTACTTGAAATAAGTCATCAAAGATGAAAATATTTCAAACACAACACAGGTAGTACATTTTCACCATCTGGCTACCGAACGGCACCTGTCCTACGTCGGCTCTATTATATTTATATACATAGTATTTATATGTATTATAAATTTCAAACGAATAGGATGAATATTTTTAGAGAAAATGTATTTTTATTGAAGACAAGTTCATCGAGACTGCTTATTGGCTAGAACACTAGTCTTAACGAAATTGTGATTTATAAAAATCATCATCCAATTTGTATAAAATTTAAAATATACATAAAAAATATATATTTTATAATTGTTTACAAATGACAAAAGATAGCTTTGAGAAAGAATGAGCGATAACTCAGAATACTGTATACATATACAGTCTGTATACGATGTATATTATTTAATCGAGGTCTGGAGGAGCCTCGGCTCGGCTAGATGTCGGTCACCCGACAGCCGGGCAAGTTTCATCTTTGTGAAAAGATATGCTATTGTTACGAGCCGTAATATTAACGAATTTTTCAAAATTGCTAAAAATGCTACAACAATCAGTTCTTGTACAAGAAATGCAATTCGTAACGCTTACTTCCATTGTTGCAAACCACAGCTGTTTATAAACAATATAGTATTTTGCACCTTTATTATAATAGACTTGCATTGTTATTAAATGCGTTCGTTTATTTGTTGTCTAGAACTCATTAACAGTTATATCTAGTACTAGACATGATTTGCCTGTCATATATTCTTTTAAACAATGGAATACATTTTAAAAATATAGTTTATAGGTTTCAGTATAGTCATACGTATATCACACAAACATGTTAATTTTAAACATTGGCATACATTGGAGAAATAGAGGTTATAGGTTTCAGTATAGTCATAGGCCTATACTACACAAACCAGTAATTTAAATTTTTTTTAAAACTAAATTACAATAAGACCAGTATAATTATATTCGGTGTTCATAACGTAGGCCTAATATAAGTCCAGGGCTTATCTTCATTACTCCTAGACATTTTTAAAAGACCGCATTTCCCAGAAAAAATAAAATTTTCAACGTCCAAAAGCCATATAAAAATCTTAAGACATCCCTTATCGATGAGTTATTAATAATATTTTGTTCAAAAACTTCGTTTTTTATTTGATAATTGTTAGGGATATGTATAATACAGCCATTCTTTGCGAGAGAGTTTCTCGTTCTCTCTCGCACTCACGCAAAGTATACACTATAAATAAGGTAACCGTTCAAAAACAAACCTTGAGAGCAAAATATTTCTCTTTGGGATATTGTTAAGAAATGTGTAAAGATTATCTTAGAACTTTCTCAACGTTCAAAATTGCAATATTTTATAGTTGTTCTACATTGCAAATGGGTGTTTTTGCGTTTTTCAAACTTAAAATAATAAAATTGATACAGCAAAAAAAAATAAAAAATTTTTGAAATGGCTGAAACAACCTAAATTAATTGTGACGAAAAATCTAATACTCAAATTCGTTAAAAAAAGATATACAAATATTTTACTACTATTGCCGCCTGGCAACATGCGGATATGTTATAAGAGACTCTTTTTGTTTAAGTTGGTGCAGGAAATCTAATGAGATACAATTTTCTAGCGGGAGCGAATATAGACCATGGACTATAGTGAATACATTGAACATATAGAACACAAGTGGGCATTTAAAGTTTATACGTGTAGATCTAGTGATACTGCTATGGACGTAAACCGACTATTAGTTTTAAGAAAACTTTATAAAACAATTCGTATTGTAAATTTTAAATTAAATTATTTACTCATTTTTTATGCTGTATCTAGTTTGTAACAGTTTAGGACAACTACATAAGTTTTTCATATATTGTGAATATACGCTGCTTTATTTAAAAAAATTTCTTTCACTGTTCATTCACAATAAATTCTTTGAATCATTAATCATACACATGGTAACCTGAAACTAAATTTAAAAAAACAAAATTAGTAACTAAAACCAGCCAGGACAGCGTTTCATACTGAGAGATGGTGCCTAGACCACTTAGCTCTATTAGAAAGGACAACCAGATGGAGTAATCGCCAGGGCCATTTTTGGGCGTCTATAACAAATAATAGGACGTCTATAAAAATTTGCACTAATCTATTTTATGTCTTGCAATCATTTTGACATACTCACATAAAAATTAAACAAAATTATAAATGTAATCGCTTCTCATAAATAGTGCCTCTTATCTTAAGTATAAGAGAAGGTTTGAAATATCGGGAAAATGAAACAGAACTGTATTTACAACAATTTTAAAACTATTCCCTCGTTATTTACTATACCGTATGATATAATGTATTTATTTAATAGTTTAATTTAATATTATTAACTCAATAAAATGTATCTCAATCTCTTATTGTTTCAGTTCTGCTACGTTACCTATTTCCTTGGCGTGCTTGGAAGAGAAAAACAAATGTGATCCAAGAGTCTCTCGTTTCGTCATGCCCATTGGAGCTACTATCAACATGGATGGCACTGCTCTCTATGAAGCCGTAGCTGCAATATTCATTGCTCAACTACGGCAGGTCCCTCTTTCATTTGGAAACATTATAGCCATTAGGTAATCACGTTTACTAAATGGATTTTTATTTAGTTTATTTTCTACCAGAGTAGCTTGCTAGGCTCTGTACTGAAGATTTTAAACGGCGAGATAACATATAATAATTAATTTAAAAATACGACGACATATAACACAAACCATTATCTAGTAACGCAGCTGGAACTTTATAAATTAGTATCTAAGTATTTTACATACACAGAAATCATAGAATAAATACAATATTTTTAAATTGAATAACGATAGAGAAATATTGATTTTCCTTTCTTATATGTTCTTTATACAAAATTGTACATATATTATGTGTTACAATGTTTTAATCACTTAAAAATCGCCCCTTTTTATAATAGAAAAGTTAATACTTTAATTAAAACTTACGCCTTCTTAACTTTAAAATAGAGACTGTTTGGCAAACAAAAGACATGTTATAAAATATTACAAAATGTTTTATGCTTTTGCTGGCTACCCATTATTAATTAAGTTTGAATATTAAATATATATTATATTATACACGTTTAGCAAAAAATAATAATATGCGACTTCACAAACAAATCAATAAAATCTTTACGGATTGTAAAGCCAAAACATGACTAGTCCCACTGGCCTATTTATAACATGATTTAAACATGATCATGATCATGATTTGTTTATAACATGATCATGGTTTTTACATGATAACATTTAAAACAAAACCTAAATTGATATTTTTACTTAAAATTCGTACAACAGTATAGATTTTTCGTTAAAATATTTTCAAAAGTTATTTTTAATTGTTAACGTTTTTGGTAGCTACGGTACTTGGTGAGACCAGAAACAGTAAGTTGTATTTAAATGAACCTTTATTTAAGTTTATTAAAAACAATTTATTTCATACGTTACATGTTATTAGTTCTTATAAAACACAAGCTGGCCCGATCCGGCTTTGTACGGATAGACAAATCAAAGTTAAATGTATATTAACCAAAAATATATATCAATAAATATATTATGTGCTATATATTTCTTAAGGCGATGATAACCACCCAGGTTTTTCGCCTATACAAAAAAATCTTATGGGGATTTTTAGTAAATTTTACCTCCCCAAACTCCCCTTTTTTAGCGAGCACCTTCGGCCCTAGATTAACCTACATACCAAATTTCATTCCAATCCGTTCTGTCGTTTTTGAGATTTCGTGATGAGTGAGTCAGTGAGTGGTATTTGGATTTTATATATATATAGATAACAATTGAATAATATACCAGGTGTCCCATCCCCCCTTAACTTTCGAACAAGTAGAAATAAATAAATGAGATTCGGGGTATGTCTATACGACACAGGGAGATGAATTTTGGTGTAACAGACCATTTCACCTCTTACACCAAAATGGTAGATTGAGAGGGTAGTTCAAAAATCTTAAATGCAAACCCAATCAAATGATATCTCAAATTAAAGGGCTTGATAAATGAAGAAAAATGGCACAAACAAGAGGTCGCTATCTTAACATTATCGAAAATGGCAGTCAGTCAAAGTTGCTAATTTAAGAAACTTTGTACACTCTGTATATATTTTTAAATGTTGTTCTAGTAAATGTGTTAGTTTTATTTTTATTAGGTCCTGATACATGCCATTATAGTGAAGTATCCTTTATGTACACCGCCAAACAATGCAAATTGGTTTACATTCTTATTTCATGTATTCAGTCTTAAAATTCCATTTTTGATTTTTTTTCTTAGTGCATCATAAGTTTAGTTTTGTCAGTATAATAATTTTCCTGTAATGTTTTATTCCGTCTTGAATGTCTGTAAAAATTGTTACTAATCATTAATTCAATTTCAAATTTAACATTTTAGCCAACGGATTATTAAATTTATAACTAAATAAATTACCTTTTTTCGGTACGTCAACTAAGGAAGGATTAGTTGACGTACCGAAAAAAGGTAATTTATTTAGTTACTAATTAAATTTCATTGCCAAAGTTTCATCTTTCTGTATTAAGTTGTAAAAATTAGCTTTCGTTGTCCAATATTTTTGTAAACATTTTTTTCGGCTGCCATTTCGGATAGGGGTGTCGTATCAACATGTTATGAATTGCTCTTTACTCGCAATTAAAATGTTTGTGATTTAAGGACAAAACAAAAATGTTTACATTTAAGAAATATGAGTTGCCCCCTACAGGATCTCTCTGGCGAGAAGGGCCGTGGTATTGAAAATTTGTAAAAGTAGTTACTGATCATCCAAAGACGTTCCCAAATTTGCAACTTTCTAATTTCCGTTGTCTAAAACTTACAGACAGAGTTCCATACTTCTGGAACACTTGTATATATTTATTTTGTACCTTACTCTATTATTAAATTTTATTACAGTATTATAATAAAAAACAATTATTAGATTTTTTAACTTGATTTAATAACACTGAAAACAAGTTTTAATTAAAAAGAAACCGGAAAAGTAAAGTATTTTTCATTTTGTTATTCATTATTTTGCATCCACTTGCACTAGTGTCGTTAAAGTACACGTCTCTGACGGCTCTATATATTCTACCTTGGCACCTGATATCGTCTACGTACCCAGGCCCTAAGAAATGCTGTTTATAATGATAAACTCTTTAATAATAACTTTGCGAACATAGTAATTTGTTTCAGAAATTTAACATTATTTACTACCATAGATTAAAGATAATCATAAGCAATTAATCAAAAGAAATTATAAATCGTGGTTAGCGTGCGATGACTATGGTTATCTATACAAGTGAATTCAACCATAACAGGTTAATTGTGTTAAAATAATGTAAAATAATTTTAGGATTACTGTAGATGTATAGTAATTTGTTTTTTGAAAAGCAACACAAAACAGTGTACATGTAGAATAGTTTAAGTTTCTTAAACCCCTTAGTAACGATGCTACCAACCAACTTTAGGATTGAGTAGAGTAAGACCGATTTATCAAATTATGTATTATATTATAATTTATTTAAATAGTGTAACCGCAACAATGGCCAGTATTGGAGCTGCGGGTATTCCTCAAGCAGGATTGGTTACTATGGTGATGGTGCTTGATACCGTAGGACTTCCTGCAGAAGATGTTACCATAATTATAGCTGTGGACTGGCTTTTGTAAGTACTTCAATGTATTAATTTTAAGTAATCTTAAGTAAACTTTTCCGTATGAATAATTAAATATATATGATACAAAAGACTATGATGTGCAAACGAATACAGAAATTGTATGAAAGAATATACATTAGCAATGTTTTGCATAACTTTCATTACTGACAAAAAATTGTTCAGGGATTTTAAATAAAAATACAAAAACAATGTTTTAAACTTATTGCCGCTATCTTGAAATTTATCGAATATTCTAAGTTAAACCCCTTATTATTTAAATGTTACATACAATCCATAGTTAATGCTTGAATGTATGTTTCATTTTGACTAGTGTTAAAAAACATGTATTAAGGTTAATTTAATATTGATAAAAATATGTATATATTTCTTTTTATATTTTCTACTAGTACTTCTGTGAACAGTAGACCAAGCGAAAAAATCGTCAATCTTATCTTTATGGCAGATTCGTATTAAACAGGGTTTTGTTTAATAGGAATGATTCTAGAAGCATAAATATGGTATCATATTAATTTCATTTTAGGGAGAGACCGAACTGGGTAAATAAATATATAATTTCATCATTTCAAGTCAATAATGTACAAGATCTGCCAAATCAATCCGATAATTATTTTGCATCATTTTATTCTAATGACAATGTAAATTTGCTGAATATGAATTTGTCTTTTCATAAACCTCTCTCGACTTAGTTTATATTGTTTTCTTGTAATATCGACGGAATCCGTAATATAATTGCAAAACTCAATGTAAAAAAAAGACAGGATTCGATAAGATCTAGCTAGATATGAAAGAAAATTCACAAATATTCTCAGAAACTATATTATAAAATTTTTATTTTGTTCATTTCTTATTGTGTTTCCCTTCATCCTTGCAACTGCGTAAAAAAGGACTCAAGAAATAAAAGTTAATGCATACATCGTTTTAAAGGAAGCAATTTTCAATATGACTTTTATCTTTCATAGAATTTTGAAGATAGTCTTTTGCAATCGTTGAAGACAAATTATAATTCGTAGGTTACAATAATTGTAAATTATAAACTTTCATTAAAGATATTCGCTTACAAACAAGATAAAAAACATGATTTTTCAGTCGAGTTACTTGATAGCAGTAAAACATTAGGTTAAATTTTGTTACCTACTAACCCGTACATTAGAGCTTTCTGTAAATTTAAATGTCGCGTGCACACACGGCATGGCGGAAACTAAAAATAAGACCGTCATTAGTAAAAACTAAAGTTTATACAAGCGATGTTCTAGCGCTTTACCAATGCAATATCATAGGCCTTCAAGGTTGTCTCCACTCACTGGATCGATGCTTTTACACACTCTTAAATGCATTCAAGGAATATTCGTGTGAAATTTAAAAGAAGTTAATCATCGCATTTGGCCGTAACTGCTAAGTAATACATTTTTTTGAAGCGTTTAAGTAGTTTTGTATGACATTTCCACTTTAGCTTATAACTAATTTGTATAAAGGTTTGTAAAATAAGAGATTTCGTACCTATTATAATTTTATTTCTTCCTTAAGTTTATCTTAACTTTGAACTAAACTAAATTTTGAAATACACCTTAACTAACCATTATTTGATTTGTACTATCAGTTTTTAATTTGATTTTTTCGATAACGATTTTTTACAGGTTACAATTTTATTACTAAACACAATTTAGTTCTTTTAATATTATGACAAATATTGCTACTGAAAACAACTGAAAAAGTAAAAAAGGATTTTTAAACTCACGTTCACATTTTTTCTATCGCTTTGAAATTATAGTGTTATCAAAATTACGTTGTATCATTGAGAACTTTTACATTTGAACGTAAAAAGTAATTCAATTATACAATTACTGAAAATACAAAATCAAAATTACATAGGAGAAATGGTAATTCTATTTTTCATACATACGTGAGTATTCAATAAAACTATATCAAATAAACAAAACTCTTTTGAACATTTTGGTGTTTTCTACATGTCAAATGTTCCGAAATATATCATTTACTAGTTGATAGAAACCAACTTTATATTACATTACATAAAAAAAATTAACGTAATCGTTATCAGGCAAATTAAATTTAAATCGAAAAATTCTAGGAGTTTAACTCAAAGTTCTTTTGGAAATACGATTTCGATATTTACAAATTTGACAAAAAAAAAAATTAAGTAAATTATGTATGGTTGTATAACTTGTTTTAATAACGTCTTTACTTTAAATATTAGTTCACTAATACACACGGGGAAACACCATTATATCGTTTCACTTATCAGAGAAGATGAGATGCTTTGCTTTGAGAAAAATATTTAATTACAAAATCAGTAAACCTTTTCCACATTTTCGTTAAAATTTTAGTTATCAAAAAATCTATGTTACGGAAATCTTAAAGATTAAGCGAATGTACATTTCACATTTTCGTTTTGTCTACAAATACTTTCTTTATCATTGTTCTTCAAATTGTTGATGTATTATGTTGTTGTATATTCTAGAGAATTTTACATAAAGTTTCATAACTGCCAAACCAACTATTTTGAACTTATCAGGAAAAGGAAGTTAATGTAATGGAACCTAAAATTATTATAAAATTTTTATCACATTTATATGTTTCAAGACCATTATAACAATAGTTTACAGCATTTAAAAAAAGATGGATTAGTTTTTATGTTGAAATAAACAACAAAATTGTTTTATTTGTGCAAAATTTGTATCATTATAATTATTATTATTTAGTTTCGATCTACGTTTTTTAAAGAAATCATAGATAATTAATTGCTCAGTAGTGTGATTAAAAAAGTTTAAAGATATAACTATACAAACATCTGCAGAACTGCTGATAATTTGTAAACAAAAACAATAAAGAATACAGTAAAATTTAGAATCTTAATTAATGTATAGCATACAAAGATCAAATTTAGCCAATTTGTATGTATTATTATAGTAAGAAATTGAATACAATGACAGTTATAACAGCAGATAAGGTTTACTGACATTCATAATTCAAAACAATTTTAATTTAGGCCCAGCCTATTGGAAAATTATTTACAATTTTGCAAAGTTAATACTGTTATAACCTTCAAAGAACAATAGTAAGATGTTTCTAATATAATTATTGTTTCATTTATTTTCACTCTTAAGATGTATTCCTCGGAACATATTCACGTTACCTGCACTAATTTAAAACTAAGTCATTTGAAATAATGCTGGCTGATATTGTTCAGTTAAAAATGTAGTCTTATTCTTATTTTCTGGATAAAGTAATATGCTAGTGTGGCAATAGAAAATTACAAAAGTTTAAAGTTTGCTGTCATAATAATTGTTTAAACAATTTTAAATAAAGTAATGTAATACTAAACAAGAGTTTATGAATAAACAAGCAATTATTATTATTCTGGTTCTATAAGTACGCCAATACACTCTAAACGTGAGAAGTATATATATTTTTTGGTGCATACCTACATTATATTTAATGATAAAACTCTATATGAAATCTTGGCCTACTTCTTATATTTATTATTGTTTACTGCATCAGTTATAGATCCTGATTATTATTATGAATTTATTTCATACTTTAAAGTAATTCGTGTTGACCTTATAGGTCGCACTTGTTGTTTTTGTGTCGTTTTGTTAGAGAAGGTATTTAAAGTATACGTCACACCTAAATCTCCTTAATACTTGTTACTTTACCCACCTGACACTCTTTTCTTTGGATCGTAAGGTTTTAAAATAATAACGGCATCTACTCATAACAGGTTGTTTCTATCTTAAACTTGATCAAACCTGTATAAAAACATATCAACCCCAACTTATTGAATTCTCTCAACTAAAACTGAGTATAATGTTACAGAGATAGATTCCGTACTCTGATCAATGTGATGAGTGATGGACTCGGAGCAGGCTTGGTAGAACATTTGAGTAAGGACGAGCTACGAGCAATGGACGATGTGGATACACAGAAAGGCAATGTCAGGAAAATGTCTATGGCGCAGTCGTCTCAAGAGACAGAGTGGCTAAATAGTGCGTTATAATGTAATGTGAATTGTTTAGAGAACATATCTTTGTTCGCTGCCACAAGTTGGTTAGAAACAACGTACGTCATAGTTAGTGCTAAAGATTTTAATGTTCTGCTTTAATGAATCAAAATAATAATTTATAAGTAAATTTTAAGAGTAATGTTCAATTTAAAAATACTCTTAACGTAATAATTTTCTCAGGAAAATATTTATTTGTGGATTTATTTAAAAGACTCGTATATTGGAATATGTTTTTACAATTCGGATGAAATAAAAATAATTTCCAATTCGTTAATTAAATGTGGTAAAATTTGGTGGTACACAAAATTACTTCATTAAAACAAATCATCAGCATTAAGATATTTATGATACGTTTGAGGTAAAACAATAAACATTTAGGTTTGACCTTATTATTGACGAATGTATATCCAATTTGGATGGGCTACAACAAAGCCTTAATGAAAGCATTTTAACAAATCAGTTGTTTGTTGTTTGTAGTAGTTTTATTACACTAAAATGTGTGAGAGTACAATATAGATTTAAGGGACTAAAAATTTTTTTGTTTATACATAGTTTGTCATTATAATGTATTATGAACATATACATTTCACAATATCGAGTTCCATTAAGTTTGGAAAAGTATTTTGAACAGTACGTAGGCGCAACTTAATGCCACATCATAGTTGTTTTTCTGACACTGGTGATTTCTACTTAAATATGAGTAGATGTAGAGGCTTTACAGTAAATGCCTTGTATTGCACGAATGATATTATTCTCACCAATATGTTGTTTATAACTTTCATTGCACTTAATAATAATTACGTTCTCAAATATAATTATTTTAAATTTAATAAAAATGTTCATTAAATACTTTTAATAATTTAGTTAATGTATTGTCTAAGTGTTTTAAATTTAGTACTCACTTTCATAAGGAATACATAATTTTTTTCATATATAAAATAAATAATAAACCATTTTAAAACAATAACATAATTTAAAAGTTCTCAAGAATTTTAGCTGCCAAAAAATACTTAAACATATATCGTGAATACTATTTATTTTAAGACTATATTGAAACTTAAAAAAATCTAATTGGGTCGTTTTATACTAGGATGTAGATGAATGCCCCAAGTGACTACACAGACAAACTCTACACAACAAGCATTAGACCCAATGTAATCTATTCATAATAGGATAAAATTCCATCTACAATCATAACACCCTTTCCTTGCTATTGGTAGTCGGATATCAAGGGATGTCGCGCAACCGCCATAACATATCAATTTACCGCTAATTAGAACGATGTCAAAGTTTATATTTTTTTAATACGCGCAAGTTTTAACTACGCCTAGTCGCCATTTTGATATC
>JAGFPH010019010.1:1332-15715 GCA_018207615.1 Philaenus spumarius
CCCCCTTTATTTTGTCCCAGTCATGTTTCTGTAGTGGCTTTACCAATTTTCAGTAATGTCCCCCCTTTATTTTGTCTCAGTCGTGTTTCTGTAGTGGCTTTACCATTTTCCAATAATGTTCCCGTAGTCCTTTATTTTGTCCCTTTCAAGATTTTGTATGCCTCTTAATTGTCCAAGTCATGTTTCTGTAGTGGTTTTACCATTTTCCAATAATGTTCCCGTAGTCCTTTATTTTGCCCTAGTCAAGATTTTTTAGTGCCTCTTAATTGTCCCAGTCATGTTTCTGTAGTGGTTTTACCATTTTCCTGTAATGTTCCGTGGTCTTTTACTTTGCCACAGTTATGATTTTGTAGTGCCTATATATTGGCCCAGTCATGTTTCTATAGTGCCGCTAAAATGTCTTGTCATCTGAAATTGACATGTGCAGTCGGCGTTAAATCTGATATAATATACAACTTAATATAGTATAACAAATTATATAATTTACGGTAGTAAACTACAATCAGTACATTTTATCCTGCGTGCATTTTCTTGCTACGACTTTATGTTACAACTTCTCAAGCGTGTGTTGTGATAAGGCGTTTTCCTGTTGAAATCTAACCGGTATAGAAGTTGGGTTTAAGCGCGCCCTTGCTTGCTGTTATCGGGAACTGCAGAATGCAGCGCAGGGACACGTGCCGGGACACGTGGGGAAGATTATCTGCACTCGTCGCGTCGAAGCCAGTCCCTGGAGTAGGCTCTTCAACGTGGAAAGGGGGTGGTTTGGGATATCGCCTCGTGTTACCAGAACCTGGACACTTTCCATTAAACTCGTTAGAAGATTAATAAAAAAACAACAGGTTCGGTGCAAGAACGACTCATTCAGAAGATTCCATACCTTAAAAAGTAAAACGGAATCTTTACAGGATCACTCTTTCTGTACGTCATGGGACAAAACAGGTTCAGTGTGCGAACGACTCATTCCGATGATTTTTTACCTGAAAAAGGAAAACCGAATCTTTACAGGATCACTCTTTCTGTACGTAATGGGACGAAACAACATGTTCAGTGTGCGAACGACTCATTCCGATGATTTCATACCTGAAAAAGAAAATCTGAATCTTTACAGCATCACTCTTTCCGTGCATCAAAAACTGACTTGAGTTATCGACAAAACGACTGAAATTTTATTTTAAGCACCGGTCTGAAACACACATAACAGACATAATTTTCAGTGTTTTTTTTTCATATTTTTCCATTGGAAAGGGGCTACAGAAAACGACGTCTTTTTTGTCTCTTGTCGATTTTTTTTAAGTTTCATAGTTTTCAAGATATTCGACGTTAAATAGTTTTATCGCCATTTATAAAACTAAGACGCATGATATACCTTCAAATTCTTTTTTATTTATTTATTTCAGTTGGAAGTTTACAGGAAAAAACAAGACCATCCTTATATACTATTTCTCAAATGTGTTTTTTTTTTTGTCGCTAAGCGATATTTCCATTAATTCTTCATCAATATTAATTATTCAACCATCATTTTAAAGCTTATGTTCCCCGCTATTGACGAAAAATAGACAAACAGCTTAAAATTCATGTTTTCGAAACAAAAATTTATTTAAAAACTTTTATATTATACCTCATATGGTTCCTAATTAATTGTTTATATTTTTTTTATTTTATTAAGCGAAAAACCTGGGTGGTTATCATCGCCTGGATAACGAAGAGCATTCGCATAGTGCTCTTACGATCACACACAGGTATAAAATTAAACTTTTAATTTACACACACTACAAACACTAGGCGATAAAATAACAACGTTAACAACAATAATTACACAATAACAACTTGTCACAGGGCTGTAAGGTTCCTAATGAAAGGCAACATCTATTAAAAATCTGTTTAACTAACATGACAGGTGTTAGTTAGATTGTTTACATTCTTTGTGCAAGTGAAATCTATCACATAAATAAATCAAATTAAACCAACGTAAATAAATAAAAGTAATTTACCTAATTAAATCGGGTAACTACTAAGTTGCGAAATATTCGCACGGGTCAGCGAGTATTTCATATTCATAGACTACTTCTAAACCACAAAAGTATCCCTATGCAATAGTAAATTAAATTTAAAATAATGCAATAATTAAAATGATAAATACATTGTATTGTATAAACAGTTTGTTTAAAAAGTCTGGAAACGGATTAATATCTCAAAATGTACGAGTCTTATGAGATAGAAATAAATGTATCTATTCTCGCTAAAAAAAAAAAAAACACTTTTTGGTAGGTTTGAAATTATTGTAAGCCATCTTGCAATGGACTTCATTTTTTTATGGGAAGGTAGTCGTGTGATACACGATTTTAATGTAAAATTTGTCGAAAAAAACGATGGTCAAATCCGTTTTTAAGTTTTGGTCAGTCAAATGAGCGAAAACGCTAAATCGTAGGGTGAATATGACGAAAGAAAAAACTCAACGCATATTACTATAATTCTTTTTAAACTTTTAAAGTATTAATTTAAAATGTGATTAAAAATACTGATCGTAATTAACGCCCTAAACTTTGACAATTCACAAGATTCGAACAATGAAATGACTTAGAAAAAATAAGCAATATCGGACTGAAAAACAAGTTTGCAAGACCACAGAATATACAGGATGTCCCGTAAGGAAAAAGCCAAACTTCGGGAAATGGATCTATGGGTAAAAATAAAAATAAAATCAAGAATAAATTTTTTTCCATAAATGCTTCGTTTTCCAGATATCCGCCATTTTGTTTCTTTTACAAAATAATTCAAATCTATAGAACAGTTCGACCGAAGAAAAATAAGCGATTGTATCTAATAACGCGTTTCAAAATGGCGGCTGTTTGAAAATTTCAAACCTAAATTACTCAAAACCCTACATTTTAACAAAAAATGTCAGATACCTTTTTTTAGCCCTTTTAATTCCTTATCGGATGGTGTATTTGTCAAAAAAACCGGATAAAGTATAATAGTTAGGTTGTGTCTAATAATTGGTTTTTCAATCCGGCATCCTATACCAACACAGAAAACACATTATGGTGGGTAATTTGCTATTATTGCAAAAAAATAATGTAATACATATTTTATATTGTTCACCAAACAACTTTTAATCCTTTAACAAAAAACAAAAAATCTAAGTAATTATCAATTTGTTTGTAATAGCATCATAGTACCCACCATATTGTTGTGTTTCTGTGTTGGTGTAGAATGCCGGATGAACAAACCAATTATTAAACTTAACTTAACTTAGTTAGGTTGAGTCTAATAATTGGTGTGTTCAACCGGTATCCTATACCAAAACAATAAACACAACAATATTTTAAGTACATACTAGGGGCTCTGCCCCTGGACGCTCCGCGTCCCAACCCCGGCTCGGCCTTCGGCCTCAGATGGCTGCTTCGCTTCGCTCGCAGGTGGAAAATTCGATAAAGAATCTCGTTAATCTTTGGCTCGTTTGTACATAAGTGACCGAGCATAAATCAGCTGTTTTATTTGGCAGCTGACTCAAACTCATTAAACATTATCTCCATAAGATTAACATGGGAAATTTGAAGGATTGTATACCGGAGCTCCTTCTCGGGTGAATAGCGGCTGAACGGATGATAATATATAAGACTTGACATATCTGTGAATGATTATGTTCAGTTTTTGATCCAAATTAGCTGTTTTATATATAATAGGTTTGTAACAACCAATGTTTGAATTGAATTAAAATATAGTTAGCATTTTTCGTTGATTTTTGTTTGTGTTTGTTTTTAGTTTGTCAATGTAACCTCAAAAAGGTAATACTCTTCAAATTTTCTAAGTAATGTTGCTATGGTAATGAAAGTAAACAAACATGATGTGTTGCTAAGTTTTTTATACGAACAGCTGTTTTTGTGCCCCTGATAAAATCAATAGAAATCTTTCTTCCATAAGATTAACATTGAAACTTTGAGGGCCACTGGGGCGTAGCCCTAATGTCCTAGGACTTCGGTAAATGGCCTAAAATCTTCCCAGGGTTAACCTGTGTTACTATGCAAAATTTCAAAGCAATCGGATGGACGGTATACGAACGCAAAGTGGACAAAGAACCAAAAAACCCCCCCATAAGGAATACACAGCAGAAATATGCATTTGATTATAACGTTTGTAAGGCGAAAGATACATGATTTGTAATGCTTGATGGCATATCTGTGAATGATTACCTGCAATTTAAAAAAAAAAATAAGGAAATCGGCCGGATAGAATGGCCGTACTGACTGCCACAAGTTTTCATAAATTCTTTTAATATATAGATAATGCTATTATTATCTTTACTTAACTATTAGCCTTCATTCGATTGTTTTGACAGTTACACCATCCGATAGGGAATCAAAAGAGCTACAAAAAAGATAACTTAAAATTTGTTGTTAAATTGTAGGGTTTTTGAGTAATTTAGGTTTGAAATTTTCAAACAGCCGCCATTTTTAAACGCGTTATTGGATATACTCGCTTATTTCTCTTTAGGTAGAAAACTGTTAGGTTAAACATCATGCCAGGTTTTTCTCTAGATATGAATTATTTTGCAAAAGAAACAAAATGGTGGATATCTGGAAAACGAAGCATTCTTGGAAAAAAAATGTATTCTTGATTTTCTCTTTACTTTTACCCACAGAAAAATTTCCCGATGTTTGGCTTTTTACTTACGGGCCACCTGTATAAGATGATTTATTTATTTTTTTAAGTTTTTAAAATTCAAAACAGTTATTAACAAAAATAAAATTACTAAGAAGATGAAAATAACTTCCAATCGAAACCCTCAAATGCCTGTGTATTTGCGTTTCTATATCAGCAAAATTTAAAAAATCTTGTAAAAGTTATTTTCTTTTTTTCAAAATTTGCTACCTACATGCTTACAAAGAAAAATAGTTGACAAATTTTAGATTTTATTTTCAAATCATGACTTATTTGTATATTATTAAAAACTGTGTGCATTGCCCCGAAACCCACTGCGCACGCGCGGCCCCTATACTCGACCCTTATAATTCCACGTCCACCTTCACTATTACAATATAGGGGTTGTTTCCGACATCAAACAAACTAGTCACCATTGAAAACGTAAAATAAAAGAAAAGTAAAATCAGATTCGAAGAAGACTTACAAACGAAAAGACGATTTCAATGAAGCCGTATCAGATGTATTTGTTGTTTGTATTGACATCTAGTAGCAGTTGTACACGCTTCACACGGATAAGACAGAAGAAAACTTCCAAGTGATTATTCCATAAATGTACGAGTTACAATTTTTAAATTATTTTTTTTATATTGAATTAATTGGCTGGGCACTCATTTATCTCATGCTTCCCCTAGTTGAATGAATTTTATACAAAAGAATAAACAAAACGATTCTATTGAAAATGAGTGTTACAAATTACGGTGGGAATAAATTTAGTTTAATAATGCTAGTCACAAACATATATACTATTAGCTGGTAGCTTCGCTCGCAGATGTAACTTATTAAATAAAAGGACTATCTTGTAAATATTGTGCCTTACCATTACACGCAATTTAAAAAAATAAGATTTTAGATCCGAATTCCATGGCCCAAAAACACAGTCAGTTTCGCAAAAATCGATCTATGTATCGCTTTTAGCCCTACGTAAATTACTAAATTTTATACTTTCCTGAAAGCTAAAGAGCTGAAATTAGGTACATTAATTTCTTACAAGATGCATATAAAATAAATCAGTTTTACACTTTGTAATGTTCTGCTAAGGGATTGAAAAATAGTAACAACCCCTAAAACTATAAATATTAATTCAATAACGTTGAGGAACGTGAAATTTGGTACACGTATGCTCATAGGCACTAGAGACGCACTAGGCAATAATTTTAAAATATTTGGCTTTAAAGGGTTGAAACAACCTCTAAAAAATAAATGTTATTTGTTATACTTTCCTTAAAGCTGAAATTTTGTACTTTTATTTCTTAAAAACACATAAAAAGTAAACCAGTTTTACATTTGGTACATGCTGCTAAGGGGTGAAAATGAGACAAAAACCCCTAAAAACTATAAATATTAATTGGTATTCTTTCCTTAAAGCTATAGAGATCTGATAATTTGGCATTTATTAATTTTAAGGAAATATTTAAATGCGTAAAGCTGATCAAATTCATCCCGATCTATGCATGTGCATATTAAAGTCGTATCTGTTCGATCTTCAACATCCAGCTAAGACTGTGATTTACCAGTCTGAAGATTTAGCGGTTTGAAAAATAAGACGCTCTTCACTTCGAATTCTTTATTTTTAATTGATTTAAATTATTCAGCAAACATACCTTGACGAAGACGATTGACGGGCAGCCAAAGAACAAAAAATACCAAACTAATGGAAAATAAATGTAATAATACACTTTCGTGAAATAAAAGATGAAAGAAAATGAGGGAAAAATATTAGCCTACAATTGTGTATCATAGTGATGCAAAACAATTCCCCGTAGCGAAGCACGGGTATTCAGCTAGTGAACCAATAAACGCTAAAAATCTCGTTTTCCGCAAGTTTGTTCCTCATACAAACTCCCGAACGAACATAAAAATTACAAATCAGGTTTTGACGTGTATTTAACATCTATGAGTAGGCCTATATTTCATTACTGCATAATGTTTTGATATATATTTAACGATTAAACCAACGTATACGGTAAATTTAAACACAGACGATCTTGTCAAAGTGTTAAGCTTTTGATAAAAGTTAGTTGTTTTATTTATAACGGTCCACAATTTTGTCCATAATTTTTACATTTTTTTAATTCTTAAATATTACGTCTAAATATTTCCGGGATAAAAAGTAGCCTAGATTACTCTCTGAAAAGTCGTCCACATGCAAATGAAAGTTTTGTCAAAATTGGTTCAACCATTCCTGAGATTAGCCAGGACAAACAGACAGACAAAAAGTAAAACAATGCATGTTTAGGTTTGGGTAAAGTGTGAATAACCTCATGAGCTTAGAAAAAAGTTTTTATTTCGAAAACACGAACAGATTCTTTAATTTTATTTATATGTATAGATTTATTGTGTTATGGTTTCGTATCCCCGTTTCATCCCTTAAATAATTAAAATTCGAGAGCTTTTATTTTTTAATGTATCATACAAGAAACTATTGTGCCAAATTTAAGTTCTCTACATGCAAATGAAAGTTTCGTCGACATTGGTTCGGCCATTCCGGAGATTAGCATAGACAAAAAAACAGATATACAGACAGACAGAAAAAAAATAAAAGAAAATGCATGTTTAGGTTTTCGTAACGTGTGAATATCCATCCTATGAGCTTAGAAAAACGTATTTATTTCGAAATCACAGACAGACACTTCAATTTTATTTATATGTACTGTATAGCTAAAGTAACTAAAAATTAGCTTTCTGACAGGACTGACCTAGAATCATCAGGTTCAGAGACATTAAACTTGAGATTTTTTCGTTGCTGCCTCCACCGACAGGTGCGTACGGATTTCAAACTCTGGGTAAGCGTTCTAAAGTGGGAGTAGAATAGATGTATATATTATGTATCAGACTGTCGATACGGAAAAACCTCACTGGCTCTTAAGCCTAGTCCACACTTACAAACATGTTTGCGGAAACATTGCTTGCAAACAGTTTGCCAGTTGTTTTCGTGTTTCTCATTTGTTTGCCGGATGTTTGCTGGATGTTTTCAAAATGTTTGCCAACAGTTCGCAAACAGTTTGGAAACATCCAGCAAACATCCGGCAAACAAATGAGAAACATTTTAACTAGTTTCATCAAACTAAAAACAATGTTTTCTGTTTCCCAAACCAAATGGAAAACACGCAAACATATAGACAAAGTATTGAAAAAACATTATGCCTACAGCTCCAATTTGGATGCAGTTTTCTACATCGTGTTCAGAAAAACACCAGGAACAAAGTCTACATACGACCGAATTCGGAAGAAAGCGAAAATGCATCGCGAGTGCATAAAGTGCATAATTTTTTGATACCTCTAAAAATGGATGAAAAGCCGTGAAAATCGGTAATCGGGGGTTTTTGGGGGCGCTGATCTCATTTCTGACCATACGAAATGCTCCCGGTGACCCGGGGGGGGGGGCAAAATTTGTGAAGTTGCGACAGAGACTTGAAAATTTCATCTGGGGGGTTTTGGGGACGCTGATTTCATTTCTGACCATGCAAAATGCCCCCAGTTCACCGGGGGGAGGGGGGGACTCTGGGGGCAAAATTTGCGAAGTTGCGACAGAGACTCAGAGACTCGAAAATTTCCTTTCGGGGTTTTTTCTTCTTCAAGAAATCTGCGAGTCCACCACCACCTTCTCCTAGATAAGCTAACCTCATTGTGTAGAATTAAATATAAACTAGCACAAGCTAGAAGAACGTCTTCTTAAGTCAACATCTCGAGAAACACTGCCTAGCTAGTGTGGACACAAAACAATGACAAACATTTGTTTGCGAACAGTTTGCAAACAGTTGCGAAACAATTTGAAAACTGTAGACAAACATGGCAAGTGTGGACTAGGCTTTAGCCTTGTACACAGTAGCAGACAAAGTCTCGCGACAGGGCCGTAGATAGGATTTTTGTTTGGGGTAGGCTGATTCTGATTGATAGTAAACCGCACCGGGACGATTGGGGGAAAATTTTGAGATTTTAAGTATATAAAGTCGACTTTTTAGCACACTCTCATGAAAGATACATACATATTTTTAAGCTGTGTTACTAACTTCAAGTAATTGAATTACTATTCGAATAATAACCCTAAATTCTTAAAGGTTCATTTGTTTAATTACATTTGTTATTGTTTTTGGTTAAGACAAAATGATAACCTCTGCAAACCGTGTATTGTGTTAATTAATTTACGATGAATTCTGTTGAACATTATAAGTTAATTTTAGGTTAATCACAGTAGCTTAAGCCTACGCATACTTAATCTCGGACGTGCGCACCTGCTAATATACAGCGAAGAAGATAGAATAGATTTAGTCTTCATTTTGGGGAAGTTAGGACCATCAAGTCCTCTCTTACACTTTATTGGTCATGTATCTCCCTATCCTTACACATACAATGCTATTTTTACCATTTTTATGTACTATTATTTCTCAGAGGTGGGGTTTTGAAATTTTTATATGTTTTATATATTAGTGTTTTCTACATATGAAAGCAAAATCTTACTTTTGGACACAGATTTTCGTACAAAAATAATAATATCAAAAAGGGTCCAAAAACATAAATTATTTTTTATTTTCAATATATTTTTTTATGCAACGCATTAACAAAATATGGTTAACTAATGGTTCCAGGTCTGTATAAGTATGAGTTACAAGTTCTTTATAAGTTTCAAGTCTTCATCGTTTATAGGTTTTTAGAAAAGGCACATATGTGAATGAAAAATACAATTTTTCAGGAGACGCATTTTAACAAACACTTGTCAAACAGGACAAAACCTTTTTTTATTCAATGTTTTAAACACATACACAAATGTAAGCCTTTACATATTGACACACTTAAGGGGAGGACCCACTGAAAATGGTCAAAAACCCCCAACAAAATTAAATTTCTTTACTAAAATTTTATTTAGATCTTCCTGTATTAAAAAAACATAACAAGTTGATGAAAATATATATAACTCTTGGAGATAAATTTTTTTAAAGTTGAACATGTACATGAATTTTTGGTGAACCACTTCGGGGTTCGCCTTGTATAATCACTGATTATAGTACAAACTCTTATGCTGTGACATTTCTTTATACTATATGGTATATAATATAATACTAGTAGTACTTGTAAACAATAAAAATAAAAATTGTGAACTAGGACCATTTATTTGCCTAAAATATAACAAATACAATTATTTTTAGAAAACGCGTGATTCCCGAAAGTAGAGAAAATGAAGAGTTAGTTTACTAATAATGCTAAGGCTCAAAAAGTATTAGATATACAGCAGTGAAATTTTGCATGCTTGCTCTTTACATATACAGGCACAAATTTATGCATGGGCTTTCCATTATCTAAAGTAGATTTTATTATTTTAAATTTTTATACAAAATTTCAAAAATTGAAAAAAATTCAAGTTTAAAAATTTGTAGCCATAAAATTTTAAGTAATAATTTTAAATGAATGCATAACTTTGTTGTCAGTATTATACTCTTTCAAATGACACTTCAATAATGGTTCTACTACTTATAGTTACAAAGCCTTAGCGTTTCTTGTGAAACCCTGCAAATCTACCCAAAAAGGGGGGGGGGGGTGTATTGTTTACAGGTGGTCAAAAAATGGTTATTTTGTTTCAAGTAGACTAATTAGAGATAGTAAAAATTAAAATAGCTCAAAATAATATATCGTTAAGGATTTAGAATTTTCAGTGGGACCTCCCCTTAACTTAACCCTAAAACAAAATAAAAATACACAATAAAGACTAATAAATGCACATAAAAACACAAGAATAAAAAAAAGGAAAAGTCCTAAATTAATACAGTTTCTTAAACCTTACCGAATAAAATATCCTAATTTTTAAACACATTTGTTGAAGTTGAAGAATAAACTACTTTTAAAGCACATTCATACATCATACAATATAAATAAGCAAATTAAACAAATTCCCTTTCCTACACACTCCGAGCAAAGATATAAAGTCCATACCATTCATGAAATAAAGTTTCAATAATTTTAAGGGAATTGATAGCGAATTCCACAAGCGACATGCCTTTACGGTAAAAGATTTGTTTTACTTTACAGTTCTGTGGTTGGTAATGATTGGCATAGACGACCTCTTTCTTGTACTTTTTGTACTTATATCCGAGGTCAAAACAAACTTATCTGCCCAGTAAGTATAGAGCGAGGGTACCCGAGCTTGCATCGGAATTACACCGATTTCTACGTGGGCGACAAGAGCGACGAGACACCAGCGAAAGGAACGACATCAACGACATAAGCATTAGGTAGATTATTGTGTTCTACGTGGACTGGCGACACCGGTGACACCGACGACATAGACGGTCATATCGTTATAATCTGACCACTTTCACCATGTTCTCTAAAGAGAAAGGACGAAAGTCGATGCTTTTGGACAGTTCGATGTTGACGTATGCGTATTTAAAAAGGAAGACGGTTATTGGACGATGCGAAAGAAATGATATTTATAAAGAAAGACCAGTATATGGCGAGATACATCACCTTAACAGAAGATTGCGGCAGTATCCGGAATTATTTTGTAATTACACAAGAATGACAATTAAAACTTGTTGCGGTAATAAATATCACGCATATTCCACAATGATGGGTACAGACATAATGAACACAAGAACTCGTACAGACATGAGCCGCACTGCAATGGTTGCTTCTGATCCCAGATCGCTGACATCGCTGGTGCCGTCCGTGTCGTTGGAGCGTACTATGTGCGCGGCACGGGCTGCACGAGCGACGCACAGACATGAGCCGCACTGCAATGGTTGCTTCTGATCCCAGATCGCTTCCATCGCTGGTGCCGTCCGTGTCGTTGGAGCGTAATATGTGCGCGGCACGGGCTGCACGAGCGACGCACAGACATGAGCCGCACTGCAATGGTTGCTTCTGATCCCAGATCGCTGACATCGCTGGTGCCGTCCGTGTCGTTAGAGCGTACTATGTGCGCGGCACGGGCTGCATGAGCAACGCGACACGAGCTACCGCAGTGGCAAAAGACAAACTGATTTGAAATTTCAAAATTCGGTCGCATTTGCAGCTCCCGTCGCGTCGCTGCGGTCGTCGAAGTAAAACGCTCCAATGCATTTACATTTGTTTGTTAATTCAAAAATCATTCGGTCGCTCTGGTCGCTCTTGTCGTCCACGTATTAATCAGCGTTAGCCTATGAGCGTTACACGACGAGACGTTCCGTGCATCATCAGGTAATTTAATAATCCCAAGATTTCCCATGCTCGCACCGACTCGTGTCTATTAAACATTTTTTAGATGGGAGGGGGGTTGGAATGTTATTACCACAGAAATTCATGATTTTTAAAGGGCTTCGATTTGATGTAACACAAAAAATATGTGTCCATAATAAATTATTTAGATGAGGTGGGAGGTGGGGGAGATGGTTTTGCGATTTTGTAATTAATAGAGGCGGTAGGTTTTAAAAAAATCCCCGTTTTTATGGTTAAGAACCAGATTAAGTTAGTTATAATTCTTTAAATGTAATCCGCACTCATGATGATGACTTGGCCATCGAAACGCGTTAGTTTTATTATTTAAATAGTGTTGTTATTATTTTATAATTTCCGTAACAAACGCACAGTTAACAAAACAATGCAAGGGTTATTGGTTATAAGCCTGCCCTGCTTTACAATGCTATGAAAACCTTATCTACAAAATAAACCGATTTAGATCAGCCAAACGACCGCGCCACTGACTCGGAATCAGGGGCCGAAGGGAGACCGACATCTGCCATAATGAATTAGATATTTATCATTGTCGAATCCAGATGCACACAAGCAATACTATCCACAAGGGTGAGGGAGTCTCTGGGGTGTCGTTCAGTGCGCATGAGTAACCCGATGCCGATGCCGATGCCGATGCTGTACCACTACACTCTTATTTACACTGTATTCCTGATTTGTCCGCCATAAAGTTTACAGGCTGTCATTGACAAATTAGAAATGTATTGCAGTTCATGATATTGGAAAGTGAAATTTAACAAAATGAAAAATAATGCTTTTTAGAAAGGCGTTAAGTTGGCTGCAGTGACGTCGCCACGGGGTTTAGGGAGTGTCCCCCCCCCCCCCCCCATAATTTGAGAAACCAAAAAGTTTATAAATTTGAGGAATCACTCCAAACTGCGAATATCATAGTAAAACATTTCACTCAAAGAGTTACTAAAATTCAAAACCAATTAATTTTAAGTTACAAAATTACAAAAACAGTTACAAACAGTGAAAAATGTTTATTCGTTATTTACATTATAAAATGGTTTTATTAGTGAATTTCCATAGGAAAGATAAGCTATTGAAGTGACTCTTATAGTGAGACCTAAAGTTGGGAGTCAATGAGCACCGACCATTGTCCCCATAAAACATTTTAGGGTGTCATTATAAATGTTATATATAATATATTATATATATAAACATGTTCTCACTCTAAAGGCGATATTTTAAGTGAAATTTGGTCCAAATTTGGTACACACGTTGGTTGTTTAAGTGACTAGGACGAGTTCGTAAGCCACGAAAAATCCAACAATCGGAAGCACGATTTTTGACCGGAAGTAATTTTTTGGGGGATTTTTCGTACTAAAATTAAACTTTTTGGGGTGTTTTCTAAATATGTAATATTATGCAACACATTTTGTTTTTGGAACGAATTTCCTTTACGGCGGCTTGCGGTAGTAGTCGACAAATAGAAAATTTAACGCGTAACGAAAAACCGTTATCGAATTGGTTGCTATAGTAATGAATTTAAATTCATTCAAGAAACAAAAATGGGTTTTGGTTCATCAATTTAAGTTGGGAGACGTTCTGTTAAGTCCGGCGTAGTTCGGATATTATCGACAAGCGCTGGTATTAACAATTAAAAGTGAGTTAAATTATCTGAATATTGCAATTTCTGAATGTAGATTCAAGAAATGGAAAGTATGTGTAATACAAACTTAGAAAAGTAAGTTCATTTAATTTTATATTTTAATAGAAGTATTACTGTTTCCATACGTTTAATGTTGTTTTATAATGAAGGTGTAGAATTAATTATAACATCGAAGCTAAGATAGTGTAAACACAGTTAAATGCCCATTCATTATAAATTCATTCAATAACATAAAATGTTGGTTCATCAGTCTAGGCCTAACCTAAATTTGTGTGTATGTTTAATTTATTTTACCTTCCTTAACGGCAACATACACACATAATTTATGTTTTGTGCACATTTATGGCACAGTTCGTTTCTAATGATATAATTTTAATCTTTCAACTGCCGTTTATTATTAGTTTGTTTTTTATACAAGTATTTACTGTTTCCATACGTTTAGTGCTATTATAATAAAGGTGTAGAATTAATTCTAACATCAAAGCTAAGATGGTAAACACAGTTAAATGTCCATTCAATGTAAATTCATTCAATAAACATAAAATGTTGGTTCATCAGTCTAGGCCTAACCTAAAATTATTGTGTAAAATGTTTAATTTATTTAACCTGCCTTAACGGCAACATACGCACATAATTTATGTGATGAAAAAGGGCGATGAACTTCGTTCCTGACGGGGGTTCCCACGACCGCACGCTTCTTTTTTTACACAACCTTATAGCCCGTCTATTTCTTCCAAAATCGATTAAAACGTAAAATACCATAAAAAGCTAGTTTGTACGGTGCGAGCGAAGCGAAGCAGTCCATAATCCGAGGCCGCAATGTCGAGGTGCAAACTCGCAAAG
>JAGFPH010019011.1:0-10916 GCA_018207615.1 Philaenus spumarius
CTAAAATTAATTAGATTATATAGATGTTTAAATGATAATGTGAACGAGTAGTAAAAAAGTGCCAGCCGGCATTTTCTGTATTCATTCAATTAGTGAGGAAAATATATCGAAAAAATTGTTTATAGGCCTACTTGACAATTTTTGTGACAATGTATTAATTAATCCAATTGCATAAGAACATTTTGAAGCGGAAATTGGAGTTCAATGCGAAAAATCGTCCCTACGCTAATATAAACCCGTGTTGAGTTGGGAACAATATGGCGGCCAGCGCTCGTTGGCCACACTGTCTAGTTCAGATTAGATAGCAGCACTTAGCGGTACCATACTGACATTACGAATGGCTCCGCCTAATCGGATACCAGGCGACTAGCACTGTATAGGAGACTTTAGTTGATGTTCTTACATAGCCATTTTGCACTATAAAAAAGAAACTGAACACTTCACCGACACAAGTAGTCCAGGATCTGAAGAGGGTTGAGTATGCATGGAAAGCCTGACGCAATTTTATTTCTGATTATTGTTATAGGCACTATAGTATAGTGATCATGAAAAGCCATGTTGTCGCCCCCAGCGTGGTCGACATCGCCGGGGGGAGGGGGGAATATGGTGGGGGCGCTAGAAACTAGAACAAGGTAAAAAATGTGGGGTTTTTCGTTGCCGGTGGCGCGCGCGGAGCACTTTTATATATTAGTGCTACGTAAAAAAACATCTCTACAGTAACATTAACTGTTCAACATGCTTTCTTAAATTTATTGAAGCACTTTTAATAACTTAAATGTCTATATTTGTCCTACTTAGTGATTTTCTTAGTACAAAACTATTAGTTTTGCTTATTTGAATCACCATTTTTGTTCATTTACCAATAAAAATGCTCTTTACTCATAAACCAACAACTATACGACTATAAACGTAATAACCTATTTTAAAGCTCATATTTTATGGAGTATATTGTCACTTTTTTAAATGTTTTAACTTGAACGGTTCTCAAGTTATAAGCGTTTTAATAAACGGCGCCCCCACCATATTCCCCCCTCCCCCCGGCGATGTCGACCACACTGGGGGGCGACAACATGGCTTTTCATGATCACTATAGTGCCTATAACAATAATCAGAAATGAAATTGCGTCAGGCTTTCCATGCATACTCAATCCCCTTCAGATCCTGGACTATAGGACGGTAAATAATAACGATCATAAACAAAATTAGGCCTAAAATGTAACACATAAAATGATAGGAAATAATCGTTGATTAATAATAAATCGAACACTGAAACCACAAACCAATAAATTATCTATTTTGTATATTCCCCTACGAGCACAACTATGTTGCAATGTTAAATTTAAAGTAATTTAATTGATAAATCGTTTGATACTTTGAAACCCGCAGAATAGTAATTACAGTACTGTACAATCAGGTTGTTTAGTTTAGCGATAGAGTGCAGCACTACTAACTACTAGCATAGATCATGAATAATAATCCAAATACAATGCTAATAGGTCGTGTCGCTGAGGTTCGATTATTGTATTGGGCTACTACGATACCAGGCGACTAGCAGTGTATAGGAGGACTGTATCCTAAAAGAGACCAGTGCTTGGATCACAGACCTATACCAATGAATACTTAAATGTTAAGAAGCGCAGGTCTTATGGACTCAATTCTAACAGATTTTACAAATTTGGCACCCTAAAGATTTGTAGTTGGGCACGACTCCGAGAGGAAGCGCTGGCAAACCATTTAGCTTGCGGTGGAGAGCGAGAGAGTGTTTCTCCCCTCTCCCTCTCACTCGGTCTACGATTGGCTAGTCGGACTAAGGAAACGAATTTATGTGTTCAAGAGAGATTTTCAAACTTATCTTTGTTGTACATAGAGAAGAAATACTCAGAGAACATATTGGAACTAACGATATTGAAGAAAAGTTCGCTATGAAGAACAGAAAGTTACAGTTAATATAGAAACTTTTATATTTTGACTATTTATTAATATTTCAAAGGAAGTTCATAATAAAAGTAAATATTTAAATTTAAAATGCATCCCTTTTGCTAAATACAATAAGCATTTGTTCTTGAGAGTTTATTTTTGTCTTCTCTTTCCACCTTTAAATTTAAGAGTAATCCTATACAGTATTGTTAAACTTTGTATGTTTTTTATTTTAAGAAAGTTGCAATAACTTAATCAATGTAGGAGATTTTTTTTGTAATCGAAAAAAGGTACTGCGTGCTTTGACGTAAAAAAACTAATATCTATTACTATAAATTTTTCTCAGATTCTTCTTATTTATTAGTGACAAATGTATAATATTAGAGTTACAAAGATTGGTAGTTTAATATGTTTTTAATGTTAATTTATTTATGAAGTGGTTGTAGTAATTTGATAAATAATTACAATTTTACTCTAACTTTAACACTTGACTGATATATATTTCATTTGCTTTGAATATTTACACTTTTGTATTCTCTTTTCCTATTTATTGTGGCTGTGTAAGCAAAATTTTTAAAGGTAATTTATTTACTAAATGTTAGTATTTTATTCTTAAAATGCTTTTCATGATATTTTTCAATACAATATGTAAGCAATACTTGAGATAATTTTTAAGGTAAAAGAAACATCATCGATAATTTATACAAACTGTGATTTAGACGAGACGGGTTTATTTATAAGTCCACGAAAGAAAGAAATGTAAGGCGTTTTCTTCTATTATTATATTAAGATTGGTTGAACGATGTCGTATGATTTTGTGCGAGGTCAAGAGCGAGAGAGCGCGAGATACAATGTTTTCTTCCCCTATTTTTCTGGTATGTAACGACCATACAGAGCGAGAGCGACTGAATATGAAAGAAAGAGACGGAAAATGAAGCAGAGCTATTTTCAGTCAAATGAGAAATGATGAGACGGCAGGCAATGAATATTTAGGCGTTTAATATTAATTTCTGTATATTCCGTTGAAGTTGTAGGTGGTGTGTATTGGAGCATTTGGTTAGTTATTGTTTATGATGAGTACTAAAAAAAGTCTAGGGTGAAAGTGTTCTTACATTAATTGTCAGAATTCATCAACCAATGCAGATGTACCTTTTTTCTATTTTCCAGTGAGCGATAAAGAAAGGTAAGAGATAGTGGTTAGATCTAAATAGTTAATTTTTGTTAAAGTGACAGCAAATAACGTATTACAATAAAACATTGTTATGGTAATTATTAAGTGGTTCTAGTAATACAATAATTGAAGAGAAGTTTACAATTTGTACAAAATTTGTACAGTCCAGTTCTATGATTTGTTCTCTACAATTTGGTACAAATAAATTTGATTTTTAATAAAGCATACTAGCTGACCCGTGCGAAGCATTCGCATTCTAACTTACTTAAATCCCACTTAATTAAAGTACACACCGTATATTTAGTATTGTATAGTGCGTATTTAGTGCGTCATATAGCAATGTAATGGCGTAACGGCAGCTCTCCAGCTGGATATTGTTATCATTAGTGTTGCCAACGCCAGGAAAATTGTTCTTTTTCGTGTAATTGTATTTTGCATATTTTTCCGGTATAGCGGTTAAAGAAAGCTTTAAAATGATGCCTCATTCATGTAATTTGATGATGTATTAAGGAAGTTTTGGCGTACCGACACAAAAATGGCCTTGAGAAATAATATATGTGATAATATTCGTAATTCCATTTTCAAAATAGGCCTGCTTTAGTAGCGTTTCTTGACGCAGGAACATAAAAACATGTCTTTTCTGAAATGTTTTTGAAATTGATATTTATTTTTATGCACTTCTATTTAGAACTAAATTACAAAACTTTTGTTTATCTTGAAAGAAATTATAAACAATATTTTACAGTGTTATATAACTTTATTTACATAATTTTTGGTGAAATTTGTCAGAAGTTTAGACAATTTCTTTCATTCTAGAATTTCTGAGACCAAAATAAAAGGATACATAACATTTTCAAGTATACAGTTCAATTCGATGTTTTATTCTCTACAATTTGGTATAATATAAATTAATTTTGAGGTAAAAAATATATCGGCCTACTCATTTTCAAAATAGGCTTGTTTCAGTAGCGTTTCTTGTCGCAGGAACATAAAAACATGCATTTTCTGAAAAAATTTTTGAATTTGATAATTATGTTTATACTCTTCTATTTATAACTAAATTTGTATATTTTGAAAAAATTACAAAAAATTTTTATCTGCTTTTTATATTGGAATAAAGTTGAATATTTTTCTTCCGTTAGGGCCTATTGAAAATTGTTTTTATCTTGAGCCAATAACTTTTGTAATTTTACATCAATCAATTTTTTAGTTGCTAATATTAATTTTCTGAACCTTTTTCTATATAAAAAAAGCTGTGGAACACTTTTGAATTGGGTTACAATTACTATTTTTTACGAGTTTTGAAAATATGCTTGCAAGTGGCCAAAACTCCAAAAAAATTAACACCACCGGTTAGAGGGAGTTTGTTCTACGTCAATCCACTGCAGAGATATTTAAAATGCTAAACACAGTACGTTGTTCAATCTTGCTTATTTCTGAACATATATTGATGAAACTTGGTAATAACTTCATTAGTCCAGATTACAGTATATTGTTATTTGCTTAAACCCAAGTATTTTAAGCCCACATGGCAGCAAACCTACTTACTAATAGCACATGTAATTTTATGGCGAATAAATAACATTATACATCTCCCTTATTAATAAACATACGTTGATAACACTTGGTGTAAGGCTTCATATGCTTGTAATCAATTGATATTTTGATCAAAAATAAAACATTTTGAGAACCCAGTTGCAGCAATCCTATATAGGTTCTCATTTCTAATGTTATTATTATGAGAAATAAATCAAATGCTATATCTTGCTTATTTAAAAATATAATATTATGATAAAATTTGTTAAGTGGCTTCATCAATATTATACAAGCAGTGGATATTTCCAATCCCAAATATACAAGCATTGGAAATTCTCCGAGTGCGCAGATTTGCTGCGACTGGGGTATTTTATTTTTAAAGTATTAATCTGATTTAATAAATCCTTATAACATGGACAGTTTTTGGTAAATTATATTTAAAGCATATGCGTACAATACCTCAATGTACATATAAAAATACGAAGAGGTAGGTCATGCCAATAACAGTAATACACAAACAGTCAACACACAACAATAACTTTACAAGGTCTAGATGCAATAATAATTCTGGTTTTATTCAGGTTAGATTCAGATATACTGATCACCTAACATTAGAAATATGTATTTTTTAGGTGCAACTTGTGGATTGTTAATTGTGGCCGATATGATCTAACAGAATTAGAAGATAAGAAACTTAAACACAGAGCGGTGTGTGCAGTACATTTGAAATAAACGGTACCAGATAACTGCCACATACTTTCTCCCAGTTGAAACTTTATACCTTCCCAAGAGTAGCATAGGAGGTGGTTATTTAGAATTTCCAAAATAGGATAGGAAAATGTTGCCGTGGAAAATATTAGATGCATGTAACACACATCCATATTATATTATTATTATTATTTAAACTATTCGATCGATTTTGAAAAAAATTGCACCAAACATGTCAATTAGGTATTTAAATTAATTTACATTAATTAATTAATTAGGTTAATTAGGTTACATGCACGAAAAATGTTTTTGAAAAATTTTGAAAAAAAACCCCTTTTTGGCCAAAAAACCCCAAAAATCAGTTATTATTATTATTACCTAAACGAGAATTTTTAGAAAGATTCGGTTTGTTTCATATTGTAGGGTACATTAAGGGCTACAAATAAGCCAAATTTTATCAAAATCGTTAGAGCCGTTTTTGAGAAATTTTGATTTTTCTCGTTTTTTGGCCATTTTTGGGGGGTAAAACCCCTTTAAAATCCAAAATTTTAAAAAATGAAAAAAACGCATGGAGATATTCCAGAACTACACATACATACCAAATTTCATCAAAATCGGACCATTAGTATGGTCTCCAGCTCTGTACACATCCTTACAGACACACGGACAGACATCACCAAAAAACCCCTTTTTTGGGTTCAGGGGCACCAAAACAAATAATTCCACTAAAAATATTTTTGGGTTCAGGGAGCACCAACACAGATAAATCCACTAAACATTTTTTGGTGGTTCAGGGAGCACCAAAACAGATAATTAATTCCACTAAAAATTCATATTCGAAAATTTGGACGAAAACAATACTTTCTCCATATACTACGTATAGGGTGGAGAAAGTAAAATGAGGCCTTCTCAAACTCATCAAGAAAAAGATTGCTTCAAAACCATCCCAATGCCTTACCAATACCATATTTTGAAGTACAATTAGTCAAGTCCCCCGACTCATTACCTGTAGGTAGTGAAAGTTTTCGCCAAGGCTACAAAGTTATTTGCCATCTTTTTCAAATTATATAACATTTAAATAAAAAACAAATTCAAAAAATGAAGATTGAATACTTTTTATATATTTTTATATAGAAATAAAAAACCAGGCGATTAATAAAATGTTGTCCATTGAACTTAACATACATATCACATATATTATTTCTCAATTCCATTTTTTGTCGGTACGCCATAACTTCCTTAATACATCATCAAATTACATGAATGAGGCATCATTTTAAAGCTTTCCTTAACCGCTACACCGGAAAAATATACAAAATACAATTATACGAAAAAAAAATGAAGAATCCGAAAGTAACAGTGATGTAAGATCAAGTAAGTTGCAGGGATATTTTCCTGGCGTTGGCAACACTGATGATAACAATACCCAGCTGGAAAGCTGCCATTACGCCACTACATTGATATTTTTAATTAAATAATTGTAAGCGTGGTTATAAACAGAATTGTGGATACACCTATTTGTTGTTGTTTACCTTCTGCAAGTTGGTAAGTTGTTTAAAAATATATAATAACAATAACAAAATTATTTCTCTTTAACATGGATTTAAATTAATGAAATACTGTTAGTAATTTAGAATGCGAATGCTTCGCACGGGTCAGCTAGTTTTTATAATTTAATAAGTGATTCAAAACTTCTGGGAAAACGATTTTTTTTTATACATTACGATGCATAAATTTAATGGTCTGCTCCAGTAAAAGAGAAAGCAATCGGCAACTCGCACGAGGATAGGCTTAACAATGTAGTTTCAGGGAGCAGAGTGCTTTGACATTGACTCACTTCAAACAATTTTATAATTTGTTTTACCGTTTTATATAATTTTTATATTTGCGTGATGAGAAATAAACTAAAGATTCTGTATTAAATTTTGGATCCGGCTTGCGTTTTACTTTTTTAAATTTTATTTTAATTTTCTGAGGAAGATAATTCCAACTTGGTATTTAAAAAATTGTCAATTGTATAACAAATGGAAGGTATTTAAAACAAACGTTTACATACATGGCTGATTGTAATTTAAAGATTATATTTTATTTATTTTTCAGAAATTGCAGTATAAACTAATCATATTTTTAAACTGGACTGTCAATATGCGTGTAGCAATAAAACGAGAAACAAAACTATTAATTCATTATTTACAAAGTATTATAAACTCAATACAAATTTAATTTTCCATACACGAAATAGATATATTTACTGACAAAATATATTTGTAGCAATACAAAATATATTATTACTTAATTATTTACAAAGTTATATACGCAATTGCAAATTTAAACTTAAAAGAAAAATAGCCATGTTTACAATATCAATTAGAAAATAATTACAACAAATTGTGTTCCTGAAAATACCTATATAAGTTATATTTAGTTTCTAAACAAACAAAACGCGATTGTGTCTGGGATTGTATATAACGTAATAGCGAAAGTTTTGATTCCCTGTCCTTGTGCGAGTGGGGTTAACCCTTCGTTTAGCCAGCCGCACTCGGCATGTAATATAAATATAGTACAAATGAATTGCATTATCGTTATACCAATGAGAGGGGAGAAACGCTATCTCGCGCTCTCTCGCTCTCCACCGCACGCTAAATGGTGTGCCAGCGCTTCCTCTCGGAGTCGTGCCCAACTACAAATCTTTAGGGCGCCAAGTTTGTAAAATCTGTTAGAATTGAGTCCATAAGACCTGCGCTTCTTAACATTTAAGTATTCATTGCCTATACTCCATTCCACCGGCCGTGGCACCTGACGAATTAGGAGACCCTTTTCTCTCACATGCGCACTCACGAGCGCCTGGGTATGACCAGCCTGGCCAGGCAGATGACGCAACACTTTGGTGTCCAGTAAGCAATTGCTCATTTGATAAATCACAAATTTTAACGAATTTAAATGTTGTATTCTTGAAATCTTGGGCTACTACGATACCAGGCGACTAGCAGTGTATAGGATGACTGTATACTAAAAGAGACCTAAACTCAGCGAACACAGCATGGGCAGTATTGCACGGTGCTATCTTTAGTTCCGTAAGACCTGTATTGCACGGTGAACGTTTAATTGAGTGTAGGTATTATGCGGTTACTTATTTCAAACCAATATGAACAAATGTTTTTGACAAGTGATTTGTTCTCTGTACCCAAACAAATTCAGCAATTCATGTAGACAATAGTTTCAATGTTAATTTAACTGAGGACTGAAATATGAATGTGTATATAGCCAACAAGGCAGTGGCGTAGCGAGGTATCGTTCGCCCTGGAGCAAAAACAATCCAGGAGCCCCCCCCCTCCCCCCAATTGACCGGCAGACAGGTGACTCATACCACCTTTTATCCTCCAAGCTGCAGCTCAGGCCGCAGACAGGAAAAAATTGACCAAACTGTAGGCCTACCCCCCCCCCACACAATGATCAAAATTCATATCATAATTTTAAAGTTCTTATAGTTTTAGTTATATAAATATGTTTCAGAGCAGTAATTAGGTAAATATAACCAGTGCTAATGATATTAAAATTAAATAGATTTTTTATGTTAAAACATTTATAATATAACGTTAAATTAAATAAATAAATGATAATTTATAAAAATTGCTGTTTTTTTTTTAACATAATACTTTTTTTGTATTTTATAAAAATGTCTAATATTGAAGAAACAAAATGAAAAGTTTACATTTACAGCTCTTTCAAATTCAAAATAATTTTTTCCTTTACTTTTCGTAAGTGTGGTTATCGCATTACTAAAATCAACACTCATCGCTCTGTTAGTTTGTAGATATTGTTGCCAAACAACTTTGACGTTTTTGCGACATTGAGTTGCGAAGATAATTTTTAGCTTAGAAAAAGACCTTTCTGCACTTGCAGAAGTCACTGGCAATGTTAGGAAGATTAAACCTGCATTTACAATATCGGGAAAACTGGTGGTCCTACTTACATAGTTTTACCCCCACCATAAATAACATGTTTTTGTTACTAATCAGCACTCATTATAGTAATAAGAGTAAGGTATGCGCAGCCTCCAGCCGGGTTAATTACGCTGTGCTGAAAGCCTCACAGCCAGGCCCGTGAACCTTAAGTGCAGTTAGTTGGTCCTACAACTGTGGTTCTTGTCACAATAGCCAGTCGTAAATATGCAGCTACGACTCGTTCTAAAAATCTTGTGCTTGACTCCTAATGATAAATTTAGACGACACGTTGCATCATAATGTACTATTTCAACAATTTTCCGCCCCCTCGAGGCCAAGCGCTATTATTTCAACAATGGCTAACATATCTCTTAATTAACAGCGATCGACTCGACGTATGACTAGTAGAAAGGTAGCATGACAAATAGGTTATGTTACAACTGACTGATGACTCATCTCAGGGAGCGGGGAGGAGATCAGGGGTTGGATGGCGCTCCATTCTACGCGCTTGTAAATACAAGAAACGACTTTGACCTTTCGCAGTCATGTCCGCCGCTCCCATCCCTGCACCTCACCACCGGCGTTCATATAAGTATTTTATTAAAAGCCCTTTTTATTGTATTGGCTAAGGCTAAAGTATAAGAACGGTTAGCAAAAGCAAACTTTCTTGTATAGTACAGTAAAAAAATAAAGCAACCTCAATTTTGCCGACCCCGAAATTTGCCGCCCGAGTTTAAACTTCATAATAGGGTTACTAAAGCGGCCCATACACTACACATGCATTGCACGCCGTGCAATGGCACGCCATGCTTGGCTTGGCACGCCGTGCCCCACACACTGAAAATTCAGTCTGCTCCGTGACGTGCTAGAAGTCGGTTGTCACTGTGATTGAGATGCCTGTTTTGAGAGTTTTTGCCGCTACCGAACGAAATATAACCTCAAAAGACGTTTCACTCTCAGCACGTGGCGCGGGACTGGCCCACACACTAGCAAGTTGGCACGGCGTGACGAAAATCAAACTCGTCTTGATTGCCATCGTGCCATGTATTGCACGGCGTGCTTAGCACGGAAACCTCCACACACTGGCAGGTTTAGTCCGTTTTTGGCACGTCGTGCTTGCACGGCGTGCAATGCATGTGTAGTGTATGGGCCGCTTTAAACATGAGGTACGTTACTGAAATGAAGCAATTTGGATTTTGAATTAAACACTGAAACAAGGATATTCATAATTCAATGTGGTAGTGAATAGGAGCCGAGGAGCCGATGTAGTTAGATCAGGTAGTAGCGCAGCAAACCTCCATAAGGCCCATGCTATCAACTAGTTGTATGACAACAGGACTGAATGCTACCTGGAACCCTTGGGGGGCAATAAAAATATTTGCAGGGCTACGACATCACGACGTTGCCGAATCTCATTAGCGACTCAGTCGTATTGTCGTAGTCTGCGCGAGGTCCCAGCCCTTAATCCCTCCGCGTCTACCTGCGAGGCTGTCTTGAAGAAAACTTTATCCATACCAGAACTGAGTTCATAGCTAGACAATATTTACCCCTTTAAAGTCACTTCACATATTTTGCCGATAACAGTATGATTATAATATTTGTATAATTATAATATTTCGTCGTATTATCACTTTATATAA
>JAGFPH010019013.1:0-15710 GCA_018207615.1 Philaenus spumarius
CCACTAAGTAAGGTATGTTATGTACCTCACTCCATACAGTGGAAAATAAGCAAATTTTCTGGGAAAACGAATAATAACTTGTTATCCGCTTAAACTAGAAAAATTAAATTTCTTTTAGAGGTTGCTTATATGCTGTGGGCACCCACTAAGTAAGAAAAATTTTGTACCTCACTCCATAGAGTGGAAAATGGGCAAATTCTCGGGGAAAGCAATTAATAACTTCTTAACCGTTTTAACTAGAAAATATAAATTGCTTATAGACATTCCTTATATGCTGTTTGCACCCTCTAAGTAAGATACGTTTTGCACCTCACTCCATACAGTGGAAAATGGGTAAATTCTCTGGGAAAGCGATTAATAACTTGTTATCTGTTTCAAGTAGAAAAATTAAATTTCTTATAGAGGTTCCTTATAAGGTGTAGACACCTGTTAAGTAGCCAAAGGGGTGTTCCATATTTCACTATTGCAAATATCAAATAATCAAGAATTTCAACGGGACTAATGACGCCTATGAACTAATGGATATCGGGGAAAGTTAACAGATAAATCATTAAAATGTCTAGAACTGTTTAAGCTAGAAATGTGAAATTTCTTATCGATTTTCCTTATATGCTGTAAGCACCCACTAAGTAAGGTATGGTATGTTTTGTATCTCACTCCATACAGTGGAAAATGGGCAAATTCTCTGGGAAAGCAATTAATAACTTGTTATCTGTTTAAAGTAGATAAATTAAATTTCTTATATAGGTTCCTTATAAGGTGTAGACACCTGTTAAGTAGCCAAAGGGGTGTTCCATATTTCACTATTGCAAATATCAAATAATCAAGAAATTCAACGGGACTAATGACGCCCATGAACTAATGGATATCGGGGAAAGTTAACAGATAAATCATTAAAATATCTAGAACTGTTTAAGCTAGAAATGTGAAATTTCTTATCGATTTTCCTTATATGCTGTAGGCACCCACTAAGTAAGGTCTGGTATGTTTTGTATCTCACTCCATACAGTGGAAAATGGGCAAATTCTCTGGGAAAGCGATTAATAAATTGTTAACCGTTTAAACTAGAAAAATGGTCAGTCGCTATCTACAATAATAAATCCGTTGTTTGTTTTTTTAACATATGATCAATTTGCCCCACTTTTTACTTTAGGCGCACCAGAAAACGTTTGTAGTAATCAACGTCTTTAAAATATGTACAAGTTAAAAACATAAATAATATTTGAAAATCAATGTAACTATATTTATAAACTCAATGAAAGTTGTTATAATTAACGGTTTCAAAGGGAATTTGGTGCATTTGTTTTTATAGATTATCTCTTTTCAAAGCCAGAAATATTGTATAAACCATTTCCTATCTCTTATGTCTGGCCAAACCAGTGAATGTGTGAAATTACTTGAGTAGGTTAGAATATAAAATAGATGAATTGAACTGAAAGGAAATAGGGGAAGTGTTCTATCAAAACTGAATGCCTGCAAGATGGAGGGGGAAAAAGAATTCGCCATGAACAGTGTTGTTCGCTATTGACCACTGGTACTACCAGCTCTGAGCGGAATAAAAAGTTACTAAAAGGTGATTTTTAAGAACCGGTATGCATGGCTCTTAAGGAGCAGTTGTCTGTTTTCTTTATGATTTTAATGATGTTTTTATGTAATAATAAAATGATATTGATATCCGGTTAATGTTATTAATCGAATATTGTTATCAGTTTGGGTTTGGCCCTTTATGATCACAATAAAGCAGCGACTACTGTAATACAAAGGCATAGCTTGAGAAATACAAATATTCCCAATAACCGTGTTCTAGTAAACCTATAGCCAGGAATCCTGAGTGTTAGCTACGTGTGATGTATTATTTTATGATTGAATTTGAGAAGGCAAAATAGAAATCAGCTATTGCTTGACACATTTGTTTCATAAGTGGTAAATTGGAAGATTAATGCACTAGCATTTCAATTATTTTCGTCTAAGGATGAAAATTGAAAAAATACCCGTAAAACAATAAATAATAATTCTCATACTTTTCTTTAACCTAGAGAGCTAAAATTTATTACACTTATTTCTTAAACGGTACTAAGAAAAAACAAACAAAACGCATTTTTGTACTTGTGACTAAGTTACTTGCTGTAAAATTGGGGTTACTACCCGTATATATAAAAAATTATTTCTATTAATAGGTACCTATAAAGCCAGATAGCTGAAATTGTTTACATATTATTCATAAGTTATATTAAAAAAAGAAAACCATTTGAATTTCGATTACTTGCATCTAATGGGACAATTACGCTTTTATGTAGCCAATACTTTAGGTAAAACGTAGGTAAAAATATAAAAAGTTAATTATAAATCTTAGATTACATAATTAAGATTAATAAAATAATTTTAAAAGTATAGAAGGGATAGAATGTAAAAGTAAAAATTGGTACAATCAGATAACTAATAATGAATGGGACAACCTTTAATTTTTATTTGTCTTTGAAAAATGGGCTAAATAAGTTAGGCTAATGGTATAAAATAGCGCCGTAGGATGTGATATGAAAAAGCCCTTATTGACATAACAGGATGTCATTAAAAGGTTATGTTGAGCCATATGATGGGATGGAGCAGGACAATGCATTGTTGGATTGCAATTACATCCATGAGAGATTGCAGAGAGATGGTGGACAGATCGGCTTGGGCAAATGTCCCAAATTCGTTTAATAATTTTAAGTTTTACTCAACAAACAAATGTTTTGTTTCCTAGAATGGTTACTTTTTTTTATTTTGAGGCGAAAAACTTGAGCAGTTATCATTGCCTTGGTTATTTTAAATTGATAGTACAGCGGATGGAGTGTGATAAACAATTATTGCAGAAATAAGTTGTAGATTCGGGAGATATATCAAGTCTAGTACAAGATAGGCATAGGAAGACATCACCTCATGGTGAATAATGGTGAAGTGTTCATAAGTGCACATAAATATCTACGGACATCTTTACTTTCTTTGAGAAAACTTGCAAGTATAAACATTTTAAATTAATTATTGAGAACTTTTTAACAGTTTAAAGGTTGTCTGAGAACATTATTGTATAACTTGTTTATTTTTAACCTATGTAAATTTCAATTTGCTATTTGGGTAAATTTAATATTCAGTACTAGTTTTGTTTTAAATAATTGGAGCCAGAGTCATATTTATATTTTTGTTCAATCACCATGATAGACTAATTCACTGCCATCTACAATTTTCACTTCCAAAGTACTTTTGCAGTAATTGAACCACACCTGAAATTTGTAAAGATAAACCTAGAATTAGGTGATGAAAAAACTTAGAAACTATTCGACTGTATCGTATACGCGGTAGTCTACTGTGTTGGATGTTCAGACTGTAGCAGACTGGATAAGTACATTTAATTTTGTAAACAACCAAATTTAGACCCAGTGAAATGTGTAATAAAAAATAAGACATTTTTTCCCATGATCACGCGCTTAAATTAACTAGACCTAGTACCAAATATTGAAAATGTTTCATTGATTTTATATTTCAACCACAACTGTAAAATTATTTTAAGGCTTTTGAAAGTAGATAACAACATATTTTGTACATAACTTTACAGAAATATTACAAATTACAGCATTCACTCTCTAACTTATAATAACTTTAAAAGGAACAGAACTTGAAGCTAAACTAACTTACAGTTGCCAATCACAATATATTTCCAGTTCGTAACATATATAGATTGGTACCACCACTACAAATTGAGCAAAATTTCAGCTCATTATTTTCAGGTGTGTTCCTTCATGGTATTTACCCACTTTAACCCTTTAGATAGCCTACTCTGTTTGAACCCCTAAAATGGTAGTACGAGAATTTGGATGGGTTATGAAATAAATGTACCAAATTTTAGTGTCAGGCCTATAGGTTCAAGGAATGTAAATAATTAATGTTTATTGCTTTAGGAGATGGTATTCCCGTTTTCATCCCTTAAACGTAAATAATCAAAATGCAAGGGCTATCAATATTTTAAGTATTACCTAAGAAACAATTGCAAGAAACTTCTCCTACTCTCTATTCTACTTATGGCAATTTAAGGTGTGTTATTTTAGGGTAGTTACTCCATTTTAATTCCTTAGATGGTAGTGTAGAAATTTGATAGGTTATGAAATAAATGTACCAAATTTCTGCTCCATAGCTTTAAGGGAAGTAAAATATATAATATGTCTTGCTCTAAGGGTTGGTATCCCCTTTTTTCATTCCTTAAATGAAAATAATAAAGATGTGAGGGCTCTAAATTTTGAATGTATCACATACGAAACAAATGTGAAAGATTTCAGCTCCCTATACTTATAGGAATTAAAGGTGTAATAATTTAGGGAAGAAACCCCATTTTAACCCCCCAGATGTAAGTAATTGAAATAATTTGTACAATGTCAGCTTCCTTTTATTCTAATTAATCAATCAATCAAAAATTTCAGCTCTCTCTAGCTTGTAGGAAGTAGTGAAATTTATATTTATTGTATTGGAGTAGTTACCTCATTTTAACCCCGTATTAGGTACTGACCGAAATTCAATGGGCTATAAAATAAATTTACAAACTTTCAGCTCGCTTTACATTTATTGCAAAGGGATAGTTATCCCATTTGAACCCCTGAAACGCAAGTAATTTAAATAATTTTTATGACAGCTTCCTTTTGTGCTAGTTTATCAATGTATCAAATTTCAGCTCCCTAGCTTGTAGGAATTAGTGGAATTTATATTTACTGTATAGGGGTAGTTATCCCATTTGAACCCCTGAAACGCGAGTAATTGAAATAATTTGTACAATGTCAGCTTCCTTTTATACTAATTAATAAATTTCTAAAATTTCAGCTCTCTAGCTTGTAAGAATTAGTGGAATTTATATTTATTGTATCTATGGGAGTAGTTATCCCATTTGAACCCCTGAACTGTAAAAGAAATTGAAATCATTTTTATAATGTCAGCTTCCTTTTGTGCTAATTAATAAACGTTTAAAATTTCAGCTCTCTAGCTTGTAGGAAGTAATGGAATTTATATTTATTGTATAGGGGTAGTTATCCCATTTTAACCCCTGAAATGTAAATCATTGAAATAATGTGTACAATGTCAGCTTCCTTTTGTGCTAGTTAATAAATGTCTAAAATTTCAGCTCTCTAGGTTGTAGGAAGTAGTGGAATTTATATTTATTGTATAGGGGTAGTTATCTCATTTTAACCCCTGAACTGTAAGTAATTTAAATAATTTTTATATCCCATTTTAACCCCTGAACTGTAAGTAATTGAAATAATTTTTATAATGTCAGCTTCCTTTTGTTCTAGTTTATTAAGGGTCGGCTCTAGTAACACAGAAAGCAACCTGCGACTCCAGCGTAGCGGCGGTAGGTTACGCGGACATTGCTCATCCTAAATCCATTTAAAACCTGCAATTGTTCAAATAGCGTTTTTTTAAAAATACCAAACTCTTGGGGACAAAATTCTTCATCCGAATGGCTTGGTAATTTTTCGCTACAATTAATAGTTACAACGTAAAAAAATATTTAAAGTCACCCTATAGCGGCAGTAGGTTACACGGACATTGCTCAGCCTAAATCCATTTAAAACCCGCAATTGTTCAAATAGCGTTTTAAAAAAAATACCAAACTCTTGGGGACGAAATTCTTCATGCAAATGGCTTGGTACTTTTTCGTTATAATTAATAGTGACAACATAAAAAAATATTAAAAATAAATTTTTTACATTGTTAATAAATATTAAACAAAATGTTTTTCTTAATTTTGGAAAAGCCATTTGCATGCGTATTGGCCAAAGCTTTAAAATGACATATCGTTCATAACTATCCGATCAAAAATAAAGGAAAAATTTGGATTTTAATTTAACATTGGTCTTATGGAGTGTCAACCAACATGGCCGACAGGTAGAGCCGACCCTTAATGTATCAAATTTCAGCTCTCTAGCTTGTAGAAAGTAGTGAAATTTATATTTATTGTATAGGGGTAGTTACCCCATTTTAACTGTTATTGATAGTGACCGAAATTCAATGGGTTATAGAATAAATTTTCAAACTTTCAGCTATCTACCTTTAAAGGAAGTAAAATAATGAATATTTATTGTTTTAGGGGTTGGTATCCGTGTTTTTACCCTTAAACAACATCCGCAACAGTAATTGTTTAAATATCTACTTAGTATATATCATAAGTAGGCCTATATATTAGATACATATCATAAACATACAAAACCAATAAATATTTTAGAATGTTTTTATTTAATTATAAAATGGTAAGTAAAATGTACAACACGCCTGCTCGCCAGGTTGTAGTAGAGTTTTCAACCTACAATTATATTAGTAAACGTTATGTAAATGGTAAACATTATTCAACAAATTTTAATGGAACAAATCGTAAAAGAACTGAAGCTTAAAAATAATCTTACCTCTCATGGCATGTTAAATATGTATGAATTAATATTTCACAAAGTTTTTACAAACGCGGTAAAATGTCACAATTGCCATACTCCCCTATTACAATGCGATTAGACTACCAGAACAACCCAGAGTTACTTCTGTTGTAAATTTATCATAGCTACCAACAAACATAATGAATTATAGTATATCGAGATAGCCTACAAGTAACAAAACAGCAAAACAAAACTTTCACTTTTCGGAAAACTCGATCGATAATTACTCTAATGAAAACTGATCAGTATAATTTTAAGGCATAGTAACACTTGATTACAATCCAACTTATGCGCTTAAAAATGTTACAATTGTGTGATGCCACAGCTTGTTTTTCATTTTTGTAAAGCTATATATATACATCCCGAATATAATAGCAGTAAATATATACATGTATTATATTAGCCTATAAAAATTGGGCATAAATTTACTATTCAACCCTCGGCTGGTATTTTTGCAGACGACGACATTGTTTTACATTCTATTGTTAAATATTGAATACAGATAAACATACTGCGACTAAAGAAGTTAGAACTTTAGGCTATTTTTAAAAATTATTATTCTTGCATTTCTGTTGCCGTAGGTCAGCCGAGGGTCGAATAGTACATTTGCGCCAAAAATTGCACAAAAATAAAAATATTATCAACCTAACATAAATCTTTACACTTATAGCTTATAAAACCATTAAAAAAAAAAATAAAATAACAGCCTATTCACAATTCAACAAGTTACAAAGAGTTTAGGTTGACAGCACTATTCTCTATTTCACTATTTCCTACAACTAAGTTTGTCGTCATCTGCAAAGATATTATAGCAAGGATGCATGTAGTAAACTTAGATAAACTTCCATAAACTAACTAATGATAAAAATTTCTCACAAATGTATTAAAACATTATATAATACTCATTTAGATTAAGACCACCTTATATGTTTTTACAAAATAGAAATAATATACTTTGACTGGAGACTAAGTAGTTTAGGTTTTTTTTGGATCGCAACCCGTGATAGAAGTAGTGGTAAGTTATTCCAAAATTTGGTAAAAAACCTAGCCTAGCTAATCTCTTCTTTCTTATAACCATAATTTTACATCATGATAATTTGAACAGACTTACCCGTGACTAGCTGCCAATATTACTTTACTTTGTAAAGATAAATATTTCGTTCACCTAAGTTGCTCAAAGTAGCAATAACAGAATAGTTAGGTACTAACTTTCTCAAAAAAAGAGCATCATATGCCATTTCAACAAGTAGTGGTATTCTAAAATTGCACCAAAACATGATGCTACTGCATTACTGTCACGGCTTATATCTAATTTTCATAAAGCTATACGTGTATAGCATGTAGGCCTATGATAGATATATCCTAAATATATAGCCTATGTAATTTACTAATTGTAAAAAAAATAATATCAACCAAAACATAAATTTTGTATAACTAAGCTAAAACAAATAGGCCAAATCAAATTATATTTCTACGCATGGTGTCATACACTAACTGCTCTATATATATATTAGTTTCCAATTCGTAAAGCTACACACACATCATGTATTTAATTTATAATTTGGCCAGCCTATATATTTACTAGGCTACATACAGGATGAGTTCTATGTCCTGGCACACCTGAATATAATTTAAATGGCCTGAGATATCAATGTGAAACTTTGACCATGTACCTATTATAACATTCCTTTTACTTTTTTAAGTGGTTAAACATTTCACCCTCCCCCCCCCCTATTCTAAAGGGGACAACTTAAAATTTTCAAATGCAAACCCCCATCATGTGACCCCTAATTTTAAAGGGCATAATAAAAAAAATCAAATGGTGCAAACTAGAGGTATCTATGTTGCTCCTATCAAAAACTACAGCCATTCCAAAATACAGGCGAAGTACTTCCCAAAGTTATTAAAAAAATAAGTTTTCCTCTTTATCTAATGCAAACATCATGGAAAGAATGAAAAGGTTCATTTAACAGAGTAAAAGACTATTTACAATAATAAAATAAATTCTTAAAACAGTTACTGTACTTGTTTTAATGTAGCAGGTGTTCAAACTGTTCACAAAAACAATTCAAACTTAACACCGCTTCACACGCAGCCATTTTGTAACTTGATCAACGCAAAGGCGGCTCTGCCAACATCATTTTGTATTTTTTATCATGTTTCGTAATAATTTTATGATATTTATTTATTTTTCATTTTTGATAAGAAATATATAGGCCTACATATACAGCCCCCCCCCCCCCCCGAAATCTCTGGACCCCTTTTGTGGGTATGTTCCTGGGATCCAGACAAACATATTTTACAATATAAACATGAGTCTACAATGCTTATTTCTTCGTCTATCTGTATGTGTTTTTTACAAAATACTTAATATTTTTGGAAGTAGAAAAGATATTGAGCTCAAACTTTGTATACCTATTTGTTGCATAACATTTTATCACTGTATGAAAAATTAAAACATTATTTTTAATATTTTCAAAATGGCGGCCGTTTATAATTTTTAATGTCAAATATCTCAAAAACCACTAACTTTACAAGAAAATTACAAGAGACGAAAACCTTTACTTTTTTAATGACAAACACAAAATGTTTTTTTATTTTGTATTTTGTCTGTAGCTCAAAGGATAACAAAGATATTGACAAAAAAATGAAAATATAGTTTCTAATAATATGTACGTATTAGAAACTGGGTAAATATATAATAGCACTACATCATATTAAACTCTAATAAGCTAATATGTATATCAGATGCTAACATAAAAATTATGTTATACAAATTATTCTATTATAAAAAAAATGCATTATGACGATACAAAAACCATAATGCAATGATTTGTTCACGATCCATACTTTCAACAGAACTTCTAGATACTTTAAACAGTGTGAAAAGCAACAGTCCACGATTAAAAACCGCACGGGCAAAATAGTGTAGTGTGTAAAGAGCGCAAGTAGTGGTTACAGCATTACATGTTATGCAGAACTCGCATTTACACTGTTTGTACAAAAGAACTCAGAACAAAGTATGAAATAAATAATTCTCATTCTCTTCGCATTCATTCATTCATTCATTGAAAGACCAAAATAGATTGGTAAACGTTGTTGGACACACTTCTTTCTTGCTAAAATTTTTGGTTTATGGGCAAATTTGGTGAAATTCTTTTTATAAACGTTTAGAGCGGCAGCTACAATGCTCATCAACATTGGAGTCGGGAGCTTTTAAGCCAACAGACAATCCATGTTTACGTTTTGAAAGGTTTTCTTCAAGATGAGCATTGTTGAGTTTGGAATTAAGCTTGCAATGTCGAAGTTGGCATTTTCCAAACTTGAACTTTTTGTTGCACATAAGCACAACGTATCCAGCATAATATTGCTGGGAACAGGTTTCCAAAGTTACTGGTTCAGGTGTTAAAGGATCGTCTTGAAGAGGATCATCATCTTCGTCTTCACTATCGTAATGTTCTTTGTCTTCTTCACCAGGTGTAGCTTCAAGTTCTTGATCGTGCACAATAACACCGCTGGCTACTAAGACATCTATATCCAGAACTTGATCGAAATCAGGATCGTAGGATGTGATTTTGGGTGGTTTAACTAGGTACTGCCAGCAGTAAAGCCAAAGTGAACTTCGAAACACACGTACTGTTGAATTTTTATTTCATCCACCCCTTTGCCTGATACTTGAAAATAGGTTTTCTAGTGTATCTTGGTTTAGTCTTGACGTAAGCAGATAGCTTCCTTCCTCTTGTCATAACAAAGATAACAATGAATTAACTATTAAAGGCATTCCTTTAAAACATGGTAGTGTTGGATATTTACAACTTAGTTTTTTGAGGTTGGTGAAAATGTTAATGGCTTTCTTAATTAATTTAATGGAGTGTGAATTATCTAATCTCATAGCTCAGCTATCTGGATTTCTTGATATCTTGGTCCTACTGTTAAGTAGGCCTAAGTCAAACAAAGAGTTCATACAACTTAGCAAGAAAAATTAAATCATAAAAAAAGCAGAAGCTAGGCGAAACAATCCGACAAGTAGACGCCGGCTTGACTACCAAACGATTACACAGACGGTCAGTTATTATGGACCATCAGCAAAAAAACCAGATCGTGATGAAGTTACATTTGAAGAGAAAAGATTACATTTTTAAAGAACCTAGAGAAAAGCGATTTGGAATGCCACGAATTGGAAAAAAATACCAGGCTTCAGCGAGACAGTGTAATATGGAGACACGATAGACGAAATTTGTTGACAACATCTAATTTTGGGGTAGTTTGTAAAACATTGCCTTTCACAAGCTGTGCTAAATTAGTTGCTAGGCTGTTATACACTGTGAATTACGACACTCCAAGTTTAAAATAAGGTGGTGAAAATGAGTCAAATGCCATAAGAGAATTGAAAAGTAAAGGTATTGAGGTAAAACAGTGTGGGCTGTTTATAGATTGCAAAACTCCATATTTAGCAGCAACACCAGATGGATTAATAGGAAATGATGGAGTAAGTAGTAGAAATAAAATGCTCATCTTCCGCTGAAAATTTAACTCCAAAGGAAGCAATTATAGGCGACTAAGGTATTACAGGTTCTTTTTGGGTTAAGAAAAACGGTCAAATAGATCATATTAACTAACGTCACAGCTATTATTACCAAGTGCAAGGTCAATTAAAAATAACTTGACGAGATTATTGTCTTTTTGTAATTTGGACCCCTAATGGCATTTATATGGACACAATTTAAAAAAACGATATTTTTTTTAAACGGAAATGAAAAATAAACTTCAAATTTTTTATCTTGATTGCATTTTGCCAGAAATAGTTGATTCAAGAAAAAGAAGATCCATGCCAATAAGAAATCCACCCTACATAATCAAAGCTATGGAAAAACGAAAGGCAATTCGAAAAAACTTCCATTGCCATGCTAAATTGTATGGTATTCATGTTTGTCTGCTAGTTTTTAAGTTTGTATATATAGTTTTAGTAAATATTTTGAATATTTATTTTTTATATAGTTTTTTTATGTTTGGTAATATATTTGCCTGAGAATGTAATGTAACCAGGATTATAAAACGATTGGTTGTATTCGGTTAAAGGCAATATTAATTTAAAATATTACAACTTTAGATTATTCTGAATTTTAACGTGTTAGAAATGTATTTTTAAACTCGGTCCATGTACCGGATCGTTTGTAAATTTATTAAATTTAAAATAATGTAATAATTACTTTGTAAATAATATAAATATTTGTTTCTCAAGTAGTTTAGGAGTTTTTGTAATAGTTTTGCATATGAACATAATATGACAAGTATTATAAAATGACTCCGTGTGTTTGCCTAAAGGAAATATTAACCCTTTGGCTCCCGATATCCAATTGTTCATATGTTCCAAAAATCCCAACCATTACCTGTTATGTATCTGCATAAAATCCCAGGCTCAATTTAGCAAATTTTAGGTGTTTCGCAAAAAAAATATATATTAAATTTAATTACTGAACAATTTTGATGATTTTTTTTAAATTTTGTTTGGAATGAAATGTTCTATCAGGTAGTACCTTTTTAAAATAAGTGTAAATTTGTGTTAGATATAGTCTAAATTTTTTAAATTGTTACTCAGAAAAATTATTTTTTTAATTTTGTTTACTTTAGTCTTGAAAATGACAAAAAAATATGTAGAACAATTTTGTCCACATAACATAATTTTACTCTTAAAATTGAACAAAAACCTAAAATTTCATGACATTATATTGAAAAATGACAGAGTTATTAATTTTTTTTGAAAATTAGGCTACTACATAACCAGTTTTGCAGTTAGTAAAGTTGTACGTATATAGACATAAGAATATACACGTCACTAACAAGTGAATGTACTCGCTTAGTAATCACAATTTTTCACAATAAAAATAACTAAAAATGCCAAAACAATCTCGTGCTACAACATAATATATGGGCCATAATCAAAGACAACACACAAAACATGAAATCAAGTTATTTACCACCTGACAGATGAGAAAAACACAGCCAACGTATATCACAATTATCTTCATTGTAGTGAACATAGAGGTAATTTTTAACATAAGTAAAGATCATAGAGGTAAATAGAACAGTTCTTTCTGATTCCATTGATATATAATAAACATATATTCACAAATGATTTGTATTTTATATGATTTTTTTCTGAACGTCCGAAAATTCGGGATTCAGCGGACATACTAATAACGTCCGAAAAATCGGATGTCGGGAGCCAAAGGGTTAATTATATACTGTGCTGTACTCACAAGTCTTAGTGTGGACCTGGAAAGAATGCAACCCGCACGGCACAGTGCATTGGTTTTGCCCTGTCACTTATTTTAAATGCATTTTCTAAAAACATCGGTCTGCATCTCTTCACTTTAAAACACAGAAGTTCTCTTTATTAAACATTAGTAACTGTGTTTAACAATAGTATTGAAGGATTTTACCGAGGAGATCCACTAGGATTTGAAAGTCGACATTTCTGAGAAATCGGAGGGTTGATAGTTCCGCAAAACATATTAGTGACATGGCTAGTACAGCCGAGGCCAACGGCACCAGTCTTAGCGCCTGTAAATCTCAGGTCAACACTCGTGAGTACTACACAGTACATTACGATTTGAAATATTAAAATTTTAGGTTATTCTAGATTTTGTCATGTAGCCTAACATAGTAGAAATGTATTTTTAAACTCGGTCCATATACCGGATTGTTTGTAAATTTATTAAATTTAAAACTATATAATTATTTTCTAAATAATATAAATATTTGTTTCTCGAGTAGTTTTATAGAAGTTTTCGTAATAGTTTTGCATATGAACATGCAAATTGGATTCTCTAAAATAGACTTACTTAAAACACATGTTTACTAATAAAAAAATGTATATGCAACATATTTTGAATCGTGGAAATAAGTTTTATTAACGATTGAGAAATAAGACAAATAAAATACTTTTGTCACCATTTTGAATTTTAAAAAGAGTTGATATTTAAAATTGGCGCAAATCAGTACTTTTCCTAATTTGTGGTGTAGGCCCTAATCCTCATTTGTCTCACCAAATAATCCTTATCTTTATCTCATGAAACTTAATGAAAAGTGATGTGAGGTAAAAGTTACAACAGTCTGAGGATTTATTTTATATTATACATTGCTATCTTTAAAAGTTAATGGAATAAAGTTATTTATAATAATACAATATACTGCGCAAAGAAAGGAATTGCTATTGGTGAAATGTAAAAAAATTCTTTATGAATTTCAAATTACATAACACAGTCCACAGTTTAATAATGATTGCAATTTATTATAAGTTTTACTCTAGATTCATAACATTAATAGTGCAGTAGGCCTATAATATAGTACATAATTGTAGTAAACTAATAAAAACATTTCATTACTATAAATAAATAATGTATAGGTTTAGCAGTAAACAAAACACATTTCATCTCAGTTGTGCTACTTATCAAGCAATAAGGAAAGAAATGTTGACATTAAACCGAAGACTGATCAAGGTCAAAAGATTTGGTACGTAAGCAGTCTGTCTGTAACAGCAAGCAGGGATAGTGACGTATGAATGAAGTGCGCCCCCCCCCCCACTCTTCCCCCCAGATCTACCCCTTAACCCAGTGTGTAAGCCAGCGTAGACTAGATGAAGGCATCGGTACTACGTCGAACTAGCGCAACACTTTCCAACACCCAGTCAGCTATCTGTAGTTGGTTCTTTTATCTGTGGTCTTTAGTCACGGTAAATTTACTATACGACGACCTTGTTTTACATTCACGATTTATTATACGACCATACGCCAACAGAAAAATTGCAAAAATAAAAATTTGTCTAAAGTTCTATCTTATAGGCTAGCCTTTAGTCATGGTATGGGCGCAACTTTACCATTCGACTCTACGCCATATTGCTGCAGCGGTGCCAACATATACGCAACGAATATTCTAATATGGTACGTCATTGTAATGTTCAATTCAATTCCTAAACGTCTGAAATAAATGAAAACCGAAAATAACTTTTTTTAAATGTATTGTAATTATAAATAGAAAATAAAACACTTTAAACTTAAACTCTATTTATAAGTTATTAAGAAAATACTAGACATAAGCCTATGTTACAAGGAATATCGGATTGTGAATGCAAAAGTAAATAAACACAATAGCCGGTTTCCGCTATTCCTATGGCTTAACTTGACTTAATAAAATAAAATAATATACTTTTAACTTAAACTCACTTCAAGAATAATAAAAAAAAACCTAAAAGGTTCTAACCTATAATACTTAGTCACAGTATGTTTACCTGTATTCAACATTTAACAGTAGAATGTAAAACAACGTCATTGTCTGCAAAAATATTATTCTAGGGTCGAATAGTATACGCTTTACATACGAAAAATAATAACTTCAAACATTCATTTTTTATATTTATTCATATATTTACAGTTCATCTTTGTCGTCTGCAAACATATCTATATTTACAGTATGGTAATCATTATACCTCTAATCTACTGAACTACAATATACAATATATGATTCAACATTCAATTAGTACAATATAGTTAGGGGTAAAAATTTACTTTAGCGTGTCAATCGATTTCTAAGGGAATTTTAAATAATATGAAAGACACGTCTTACTGATTGTAAAAACAACAAAAATATTCCCGGGAAATAAAATTTATAGGAATTATGAAAGAAATAAAACTTTAAATTATATAGGTTAAGTTTCAACATTTCCGCAATATTTCATGTAATTATAACAAAATAAATCACTTCACATACACCAAACACGTAAGAAATAAATAAATTAAACAATATTAATCCCAAAAGTACCCACAAAACAAGAAAATTAAAAAATAATGTAACAAAACGTTAATAACGAAAACAATAACAACCTACCATTAAGAACAATAGAAAATACAATATAACTGCGTAATTAAAATGGAATTTCTTCAACGTTACCAAATCGAACAATAGGTTATTGTACTGAATGGGGTGTGTATAAAACGGTGACCTGTGGACTAGTAAACAGGTGGCCGAAGCATTGAAACTCATTGGTTCCGTAATAAATTAGCCAAGCGAATAACGGAGTGCAACGAATTATTTAGTCACAGTATGTTTACTTTTTACTTAATCTGGCCGATAATAGTATGATTATATTTTGTTACTATCACAATTAAAATAAAATTTTAAAAAAACCTAAAAGGTTCTAACCTATAGTATTTAGTCATAGCATGTTTACGTTTTACTTAATCTGGCTGATAACAGTATGATTAT